>JAMQGT020007954.1:0-12500 GCA_024447675.2 Pterophyllum scalare
GTTATGTCAGCCTTCAACTAGATTACGTATTGCTTCCCTAGTGCGATTCTCCACAGCTTCTCCAAACTGATACAGCCGACGGTGAATGCATCACGTGGCTTTGGCACCAGGCCTTGGAATAATCCGTTGACAGGAAACGGACGCACTGTCCGTGCCACTGGGAACACTGAAACCGAAGCCCTTCACAGCATCTTGCATGAAATGTTCCTGTATCAGGAAATGAAACTGCAGGTGTCAGGCGTAAATGCGACCACCAAAATCTCGTCACACCTTATCGGGGGTGGGGTGGGATGGCGGCGTGCTGGTGCGTCGTCCCACCGGCCATTGGGATGGAGCAAGGAGCAGTATCCTCATTTCGATAACCTCCTTGGAAGAGGTTCTTGGATGATTTCCTTTGATGCCTGACTCCTCTATCAAGATGCTCTTGACTCTCCTATCCTCTCCACACTCCCCGCCCACTGATCACACCACCACCACATTTATTGAACCAATCACGGAGCTGAAAGGGATGGAGATCCCATGTAAAAGGAATAAGGATATAACCAAACCTGTACTTGACTGAATTGACTTCGTGGCTCCCAGTCATGTACAATCACTGGGCTGGAAATCAATACTTCAAATGCGTCACGGGAAAGCGCCCTTGTTCTCCTGAAGGAGATTCTTTCCTGCTCTCTCAGTATTTACATGGGAACAGGGGCTCAAGATGACGTTGACTGGGGCCTCAACGGAATGGCGTTTCCACGACTCTGTTATTCCATAATCGGGAAGGATAGCCTCGCTGGCAACACAACATCGAGCTAACTAAAACAAACATTCAAAAGGAAAGACACATTTATATGGAAGTGCATTTGTTTCAAAAAAAAAAACTAAATCAAGGAAAGTATCTATTTCCACCACGGATTTTCCTTTCCAATGACAACCAACTCAATTAAAAAGGAAGCAAATAAAAGGTTTCTGTACCCAAACAAACTGTTTCTTTCCCCACAGTGTTGAAATGTGGCAGATGCTGAAGGCTTTGAGGGTCTAGGCTGGACCTTAGAGACAGATTGGTGAGCTTGTTATCTGGGAGTGGCTCAGGGTAGAGCCTCTACTCCTTCACACTGAATGGAGTCATTTGAGGCTAGGATGCCTCCTGGGCAGACCCAGGACATGCTGGAGAGATTATGTCTCTTGGCTGGCTCAGGTGTCTCCCTGGAAGAGGTGGCTGGGGAGTGGGAGGTTGAGGCATCAGTGCTCTGTCTGCTTCCAGGACCAAGATAAGCGATATGGATCTATATGAATGAAATGGATGTGAGCAGTCCACCCTTTGCACTTCTAGTAGTGATGCCTGCAGGGTTGTGTCTAAAGCATAGCATTTAATCCAGTACCTTTTCCTTTAAAGCTTTAGTTACTAATTATTGAGCAGATATATATGTATAATCTCCATCCATCTATCTTCTTCCGCTTATCCAATTCAGGATTGCAGAGAGGGATGGAGCTGATCCCAGCTGCTATAGGGCAAGAGGCAGGGTACACCCTCGACAGATCACCTGTATCTGCTGCAGGGCTAATGACCAGTTAACCTAACTGTAGGAGGAGTACCCAGAACAAAACCATGCATGCAGAGGGAGAACATGCAGACTCCACACAAAAAGGCCCTAGCACCTTCTTGCTGTGAGGCATGCTGCCCTGAATCCATCCATCCATTCACTTCCGCTTATCCTGTTCAGGGTCGCGGGGGGGCCGGAGCCTATCCCAGCTGATATAGGGCTGTCCAGGTCGCCAGCCTGTCGCAGGGCGAACACAGAGAGACAGACATCCACACTCACTCACACCTATGGCCAATTTAGTGTTTCCAATTAACATAACCCCAGTAAGTGCATGTCTTTGGACTGTGGGAGGAAACCGGAGTAAGCCCACACAGACATGGGGAGAACATGCAAACTCCACACACAGAGAGAGAGGAGCCTGGGCCAAGGTGGAATCGAACCCAGGCCTTGGTATTCTAACTGTGAGGCAGCAGTGCTAACCACCGTGCTGCCTGTATTGAATATTGTTGATTATTATCATGAGGATTGGGTTGCATGTGGTTCATGCACTAAAACAAGTCTGACCCTACTTTAGGTGCTTTCTGATATGTTTCTCACAATACTGCTCGGTCAGCAATGTTCTGGGGAAAACTTGCCTCAGCATGTTGATTACAACTGAACGATGGCTGTAGATTGATTTACTTGCAAAGAGCTCTGATGAGTCAGTGAACCCCCCTCCCCCTCCCTTACTGTCAGCTGAGCATGGCTACATCAGGAAGGTACACAGAAATCTGACCTTTTGCACACGGTTAACATGCTCAGTGTTACTAATCTGCTTCAGCTTGATTGATGGCACTGAAATGGAGATAGGATCTGAAACCTTTCTTCCTTTCACATGTGGACCATAACAATTTTATCTGGTCAACAACAATCTGGTTAACAATGATTATCATCAGTTTACCCTCTTATCACCCTCCAGGTCATTAGTGACCCAAGGTGCAGATTGGCTTTTGTTTTGCTCAAATGCAAAAGAGGCAAAATTTCAGAAACTCTGAGATGAACTTTAAAACTGAAGTTTTTCTTCTTCTTCAACAACAAAAAAAATCCCAAATATGGGATTTAAAAAGTATAGAACACATCCTTAACAAATCTTATTGGCTAAAGGCCATTTTAAAGGTTTTGGCTAAAGCTTTACTAAACAGTGTGAGTTTACACTGCTGTAAAACACAGGGGTGTGCTCAACTGATAAGCCAAAACTGCAGTTTTGCAACAAAGACATGCAAAAAAAATAAGTTTTATTCTGATAGTATTACTTGCGTAACTCTAGAAATATACTGGGCATGTCTGTGACATTGCATTAGTGCTACAATAATTAGCATTTTAGAAGTGGACCAGTTAATTTCCTGCCCTCCTCATTTGCGTGATGCTACTTTTAGAAGTAACAATTTGGGTGCTGCGTTGCGTCTGGTGGAGTTGCAACCATAGTCTTGACTGGGTGCATCAGAACCAGAACAGAGCCGGTGTGGTCCCAGTCCGACTTCCCACTCCTACCAACAATAACTCGAGGAAAACGGTTTCCGATTTTTATTTGGTTTTTATTATTTGGAAAAATGAAGTCTCAAAAATTACATTTGAATAACAACTGCACACAAATTCAAATTGAGGTGTAATATATGGCATAATAATGCTTAAGATCCGTCAATGTTTTGCTTACAACAAGAACTCCAAACCAGCAGCAAGAAATCCATAATCAGTGAAGTGGACAGGTTCAAGTAAGACATAATTACAGCTTGTGTTAGTCCTTTAAGCTAAAAGCAATTCAAAAGAGAGGAAAAAGACCTGTTTCAAGACAGACTGAGCAATTATTCATCAACAGGAAATGTTCAATATCGAGCAAAACGATAAAAGTACAACATAACAGCTGCTTAATGTGCATCCTTAAACTTAAAACAGATCCTGAAAATATTTAACAAGCACATTTTACAAAGTGTATTAACACTGATGAACAGGAAAAAAAGGAAAAAGAGTTTGTGGAAGTACACATAAAAATAACTGCACCAAAGAATCACAAGCTTTAAAACATTTTTAAAAAGAAAAAGAAAAAAAAACAAAAAACAAACCAGCAACCAAAAGCACATTCTCACAATTAACACGATAAAAAACAAACTGGATTTGCAATAAGCAGTTTTGCCAAATTCACTTGATTATTTCAAATCAAACAGCACTTATTGTTTCAATGTTTGAGATTTCTTCCAGTTACACAAAAGGTAACAAGATGTACCTTAATCCATTTTTCTACAACCAGAATCTACGCTAAGCAACGTCACTGTGCGACACTGAAGAAAATGTTAAATACAGGAAGAGGCGAGGGTTATTCAGACTTTCGGAGACGCCAAATCTGCAAGCAAACCTCCCGGCTAAAAGGGGGAAAAAACTACACGGCAAACCCATCGAGAACACTTTCTGTGAACTACAGAATGTAAAGATTATGTACAACATCGAGGCTGCAGCCCGTTGGCATCACTAACGGTTTAAAAGTTAGCTGGCTCAGTTACAGTTCATAAATATTTTAACTTCAAAGACTAGCAACTTCATTTTCTAAAATATACTACCTAATCCATAATCCTGGTTTTTGTGTGTGTGTGTGTGGGGGGGAATTATACCTTTTTTTTTTTTTTTTTACCCTTTCAAAAACCACATGTCCAGTATGTGCCTTCTCTCATCATGCTGGGACATGTTTGGATACACATCACATCACCAGGAGGAGTATATTTGTCGTAAAGAGGTGGCACTACATTAGCAGAAAATTCAAGGTGCATACAAGTTAATTCGGACACCGCGCAGTCGTTGGGCTTGACTGTGGAATGAGAGGCTGTTGGTCTGTGCAGGCGTGAGAGGACGCATGCGGAGAGATCTCGCTGCAATCAGGAAATCTGGTACTCAAATCAAGGCTGGGTTGTGATACCAACAAGTACCACTTCTCATCCTTTCACACATAAGTATCCAAGTCTTCCAGTTTGCATTTTTCTGGACAGTTTGACGGAGTTTCTCAGTCTCATGTGAAGGTGTGCATTTTGTTTTTCTCTGTTTTTCCAGGTGCTGCGTGCGCTCGTCCGTTCTGTGTTGTGGTTGTTGTGGCTCTGTATTTATATGCCTGAATGTCTGCCTCTAGATGTGCGTTGTTCTGTGTGTACCAGTGTGTCTGAACCTGCACCTACTGCGCCGTGACGTGGGACAGACTATAGGAAAGCACTCGGGTTTGCTCGTGGATCCTTCTGGTTTCTGTAGCGCACAGCGAGCCACACTCCCAGGATCTGTGAATGGAGGATATACATGTGAGATCAGAACATCAAAAGGCCCTTAAAGTTATTGTTATCCACAAAATGAAAAGCATACAGCAAACACAGTCTTATGGCATTCTGTGAAACAGTCACAGCATTAGTGGGGTGGCTATGGCTCAGGAGCCACTAATTGGAAGGTCTGTGGTTCGATCCCCAGCTCATCCAGTCTGCACGTCAAAGTACTGAAAACCAAATTTCCCCTGATGCATTCACTGTGGACAGTGCACTGGAGAGAATAAGAAGGAACATCAGTAGAAGCAAGACAGAATACATGTGTGCAAATGACAGGAGAGGGAGGGGGAGAAGGATCGGAGGTAATAAAGGTAATTTAAATACCTGAGTCAACCATCCAAAGCAACGAACAGTGCATAAGAGAGGTGAAGAAGAGTGTGCAGGCAGGGTGGAGTGGGTGGAGACGAGTGTCAGGAGTGATTTGTGACAGGAGAGCAGGAAGAGTGAAAGGGAATGTTTATAAGTTGGTAGTGAGACAAGCTATGATGTATGGTTTGAAGATGGAGGCACTGACAAAAAGACAGGAAGCTGAGTTGGAGGTGAAAAAGTTAAAGATATTAGGATTTTTACTGGGAGTGACCAGATGCACAGGATCAGAAACGAGTAGATCAGAGGGACAGCTCGGGTTGAGTGATTTGGAGACAAAATTACAGAGGCGAGGCTGAGACGGTTTGGACATGTGCAGAGGAGGCATAGGGGATATACTGGAGAAAGGGTGTTGAATATGAAGTTGCCAGCCAGGAGGAAAACCACAGAGAAGATTCATGGATGTAGTGAAGGAGGACGTGCACTCCAATTACACTTATTACCATGCATTAGTTAAAAACAGCCATGAAACATGACCATTTCTTGGTTTGGCATGAGACCCATCTGATAACATCCACCACAGTCTAATACAGTGGAGTCTGTGGCAACTGGGCAAAGTGAAATTCAAGAAGTGTGTTCACATTTGGGCAGGAAGTCTGTAACACAGCTCCACCACTCTAAAAAGAAAAAATATTGAGAAGTCGTCTTTTGCCCAGCGAAACCGAACAACGTTCAGTTTACCAAAAAAAAGAAGAAAAAAAAACATTTTAGAGTGGGCCTGTCACATTATCAGATATTTACTAAAGTTATAACATCTAAGCACATGGAATAATAATAATGCTATCAGCGAGACTCATCTTTAACTTTATTTACAGTGATTTTAGTCCCTTCATTGGGAATAAGGAATTACACAGAAAAACATTCAGCACACTCACCACTTTATTAGGTACACCTGCTTAACTGCTCATTAACCCAGTTATCTAATCAGCCAATCATATTGCAGCAGGTCAGTAAATTTAGGCATGTCACAGTGACCTGATGGAGTTCATTTAAAGGATCGGATACCAACCTCCGTGAAGCTGAAGAAGAGCCCTACGCCCCCGAGGATCTTCAGAGCCTCTGTGGCATGATCCAGCATCTTCTTCCCGCAGGCCACACATTCACCTTTCTTTGCGCATTGCTACAGCGAGAGACAAAAAGAGAAAGGCATTCAAGTCTTTTGCAGTATGAGTCAACGGTCTGTCAGATAAGCCAGTATTAGCTACCAAAATCTATTCTGAAAATAACAGTAAGCGTCCTACTTTTTCCTAAAGGAAACGCTTATGTTGTTATTTCTATGGGCTCATTGTGCAACTGGAAATACATTTCACATCTCTGATGAGAATCATTTATAAAGTGGCTAAACCAGAAACTAATTATGGTTTAATCAGGTGATGACTGAAGCATGTACCTAGACCTTTCATGCGGGTTTTCCGTGACAGTGTTTGTCTTTACTTAACAATGAGAAATGTGATATTTGAGACTTACAGCAGGACAGCTCTCAAAGTCCCGGTTAACCTGGTGTTTCTCAGTGATGTTGAACAGCCCACAGCAGTTAAGCTGGCTCTCCAGGTCTGCCCGGGTCTTGTTTTCCATCAGTTCCCATGCAGAGTTCAGAAGTTTCTCCTGGAAAATGTAAACAGGACAAATAAAAGAAAGTTGTTTTTTTTTAAAGAAATACAGATACTTTAGTAAAGCTTTTGAAATGGGCTCACCTGCTGCCCACGGTTCATCGCCAAGCAGGAACATGAAACTCCAAATTGGAAGAGGAAGACAATGAAGAGAATGACCATGTACTGAGAAGCAGGGGTCAAAGAAACAACAGCAACAACAAATTCCACACTGAGCTTGTAATTATCTTAATTGTGAGGGATTTCAGCACTGATACAATTCCTTTTTTGTGTGCCTAATGCTTCGGCCACAGACTGTATATAAAAGATGGATGCAGCCTTCATGACATCATCCAGTGGTTCGCAAGGCCCTGTTTTTTTAAAGCCTCCAGCTGAGTTTTTTCACCATTGGCATCTTAGCTATTTGAAACCATTACAAGAGCACAGGATGGACACGACTGAGAAACAAGGCTACATTGCATGCTTATATAGTAGTGATTTGTTAATCAAGAGGTAGGCCTGCCCTCACTTTACAAATTGTACTTCATGTTAAATTAAGTAAGACCTGAAACTGAAGCTTGAAACTGAGCCCAAAAAACAATTCATCAGATTAAATAGATCTTCGCAGCGCAGGGCTGTTTTTCCATAGGCTTCTATACAACGAGGCTTCATTTTACGACCATGGCCTCCTGCTGGTCATTAAGAAGAATTTAAGGCACTTCAGCAGTGGCTGTACATTCCAGACTAAAAAGCTACCTCCCAAATATCTTGTGATGCAGAGTGGAGCTGTGTCTGCTGTTGGGAAGCTTTTTGATTTATTTTATTTATTTTTTATTTTTTAAAAAAGGGAAAGAGAAACTTGTTCTGCTTCGTTTCTGGCTGAGCTGGACTTTGACCGGGAACCAGGCAAGGTAAAGATAATGTGCTACTCAACACTAACAGGTGTTTTTACCTGGAGACAGAAGACACTTTGGGACAATAATTCCAGATGAAGTTTATTTCAAAGCTGCACTGCAAAGCTCTGCTGTTGAATCGACTCCAACGATCCAGATGCCGACTCAACAAAAAGCGTCATTACTGAGTCGCTCTAAGCTGATAAAAATTGACTTTATAAACCAGTGGGGGGCAAATATCTCATTTTTGTTAACAGCCTAAGAGCTGACAATTTACTGTCTTGCTGTAAAGTTAAATTTTAATGATTTAATTTTTGCTGTACTTTTTTAATGATATTAAAAAAAATTTATATTCTATATGCTCCTGGCAGAAGAACGGGTCACTGTAAACCTATACAAAGGTCCACTTATGCAGAAATAATGATAATGGATCCAGAGAAACTGCCAGAATCTTACATAATACACATTTTTGCTAATACTGCCCAGCACCAACACACTGTAAATCAGAGGTAAGCGCAACAGGACAGAAGTCACCTGAACAGCCAAAACACCTTTAAGTGTTTTGCTATAGGCTGTTTTTATATTTAATTAACAGTAAAAGTAGATTAACAAGACACATTTGCTCCAGAGTTGCTTAGATTAACAGCAGCTGCTTTTGTTTTGAAAAAGTCCCCCGTGGTTAGGTGCTACCGGGATCAACGCAGATCTGCCGGGCTAATAATACACTAGTGTAGTGATTCCCAAAGTGTGGGCCTACTGCAAGGGGGGCCGCAGTAATACCAGAAATTCAGTTTGATATCACTCACACATATGATATATATATATATATATATAGTTACATATTTATATAAATGTATTTATTCATATAAAAAGTTAATTAAAACTGGTAATAGGAGGTGGTTAGTTTGTGATATTTCTCTGACCTAAATTTACTGGATTTATATTGAAGTTTGTGTCCCAGTGGTAAGTGGGTCACATATTGGCATTAGCACTTTATGAATGGGTAGTGTTAGCAATTTATAGCCAACAGCCTGTGTTGTTTGCATTTTAAAGAAAATGCATCACTTTTTCTTTCGGCTCTCTATTTTGATAAGAGTGAACACAGGCTTCTGGCCAGGAAAATTTCACAGGCCGGTGCTATCTGACTACCAGGGGGTGGGGGCCGCAGCACTCTTGACTTTGGGAATGGCTGCGCTCTGGAAACCATGAGCCACAACTCAAAACTATGGGAGAGGGCTGACTTGGGAATGGCATAAATTTAAACAAACCAAAAGATAAGTAATTTTTTTTCACAAATTTGAAAAGTAAATAGGTATTTAACAAATTTGTCAAATATTACTTCCCAGCTCTCCTCTGGACACGTGGATCAACAGAGACTTAAAGGATACAAAGAAAAGCATGACTTGGTGGTGATGGATGGCTCCGATCAGTCCTACGACAGCAATGAGCAGCAGGAAAACGCCCACCGCGATGACCCCTCCAATGATGTGGATGCTCGACACCAAGCCGTAGCCCTTCCCCCATGCTGCTACTCCAATTAGCAGCAGCCCGACCAGCTGAAGGGAGCAGAGGGAAAGAGGTTAACCACAGTCAGCTGAGGCAGGGCACATCGGATGGATCGCAGCTTATCACGAGGTCACGGCACTGTGGTTTGCTTACTAAAAACACAGCTCGGTCTGTAAACAGGAGTTCTGCTTTGGAGTTAAAATGTGAGGAAATAGGCCGATTAATACCTCTCACAGCTTCAGGACATAAAGCTGCTGATCCAGGACAGTGTTTTAATGCATTTTTAAATCATCTGTAACCAATTACGAAAACACTGAGTTCATTTATATTTACTTCAAACATGACAAGATTTAAACTGAGCACAAACACATAGCATCACTAGCTGCTCTGGTAAACAAATGTTTTCAGGGTTGAACTGACTCTGGCCTTATTGACTGATATCTGCTGGGTCACATCGATTTTGTGCTGGTGCTTAAACTGCGTGCCAAAGCGCTTAAAGACTCAAACACATCAGTTATATTTATAAAGGAGATTTAGGAGAAGAAAAAATAATACTTGAACGGAGAGAAATGAATGCAGCAAAAACTAAATAAAAAAGGACTGACTGCCACAAATCTCCAGAAACAAAAGCAACACTTCAAACTGCTCTTTGAGTCCAAAAGCCAAAATTGACATACTGTCACATGAGCCTTAGAAAACTAGCAAATATTCACCAATGAGCTGTTTCATGAGTGACACTTTAGCATGTTTTGATAAAGATTAAAATATTAGATTAGGGATGCTCAGATGTGACATTTGGATGAGATAATTGGTCCAATCTAAACTCAAAAAGCTGGATTAATTATCAGTGGCTCATCTACTCAACCACACATCAGTGGCAAACAGCTGGAGAGCTAATGCAGGGTGGAGGAAGCTAACAGCAAAGCAGCAGACTGGAAGTATTTCACAGACAAACAAAATTTCTTTGTATGCTTGCAAAAGTTTTTTAAACTTAACTGCAAACTGTGGTCAAACGAGTTGACGTGACTGAAAAGCTGAGACTTATCGATGCTTCGGCTTCCTCCTCCCCTTTTATACTGCTGCTCGTTAGATTCAGCCAAAGAGACATTATACAAGTTAACATTTGCTGGAACGCTTTTATTGCACTTACAGTAACATAATGTGTTGTTGTCAACTCGATATTTCACTCCAGCTGCCTCCTGTCAGCTCCACACGTGTGTACGTGTGTGTGTGTGTGTGTGTGTGTGTGTGTGTGTGTGTGTGTGTGTGGAGAGAGAGAGAGAGAGAGAGGTTCAGGAAAAGGAGAAACTGGTGAGACTGTAAATAACAGCAGCATGCAGCAGCCTAATGAGATAAGGGCAAACAAACACCCACACATGTCTATTTTTTTTCTCCATTGTAATTGCCTTGGGTCTGTTGTCATTTATTATTTTAATAAACCAATTCAATAAATGGATTTTCACAAAGTTAAGAAAGCAATGCTTAAGTCAAGCCTGATGCTTCCTCATAGGGCTGGGCGATATGAACCAAAAGTAATATCTCACTATTTATTTATTTTTTAGCTGAATGGCGATTTATGATATGCATCTCGATATATTTTCTTCCTAAAAAGGTATAAACAAAAAGGCACTTCAGAGTCAAAGCTACATTTCCCAAATATCACACAGACATTTTTATTAACATTCAGCTCAAAAATAAACTATTGGCATATTTAAATAATGCTGCTCCTCAAATAAACTAATGCTTTTTTCCTCTATAAAAAGACTCACAGCTGTGCTATTAAAATGTAAACAGAAAAGACAGAACAAAAACAGCAAAAGGCTGACTTATTCTTTACAAAGCTGCACATCCAGGTACAGGCTCCTGTACATGACAGACTGAACACAATACCATCTGCAAGATCTTAGCCATCGGGGCCTGAAAAGCCGTTAAATCTAGCAACAAAGTCACTAAGTTGGGAACACTGCCATGCAGTCGCTTCCTGCATGATTAACGCGTGAAGCGGAGAGAGGCGGGGCAGCGTGAAGCTGTGCAGAGACAAACTGGGAGAAGAGAAAGGCGAACAGGTGGACCTACAAGTATGATTTTAACGCGACCTACACTATATCGATAAAAACGATATTGTCTCATCTTCTATCATGTATGAAAATATATCAATATATTTTTTTAGATCGATATATCGCCTACTTCCTCACACATTAAGAAAGATTTACAGGGTCTTCCTAAGAGTGAGAAATACAGTTTATTAATATAACACTGGTATTAGATCAATACGCCATATCAGCGGATACCAGAAGCCAAGGTATTGGTACTGTATTGGAACACTGATGAATATTGTTAATTCCGATTAGTTGTTTAGGTTGTTGGAGTCATTTATTCAAACTGCATAGATTTTCCAATTTAATTAATTGATGTTTTATTTATATTAATCTAAATCTGCAAAGTAATGTTTCTAAAGTCTTGAAACAAATATGGTCTTGTACACCCCATGGTCCCCCTTTTAGACTCTGCCCTGCTTGTTGCATGTCTCATTGCCATATAAAGCAGGACGGCTGCCGTCAGCCTTCAGCGAGCTGCCTGGTTTAAACATTGTGTCAGACTACGTTAGCAGTTCAGCTGCATATTTTATTCTAACTTATGTATCATTACTGTAGATTTTAGCTGTGTAAGACAAACAGCGGTGGATGGGAGCAGCTACAAAATTTGCTTTTCTTCACGTTGGCGTATTCATACCTAGCAAGCAACCTAACATAACAAGCATGTCTCCGGATGGCAGGAAGACGCCAGAGTACCTGAAGCAAACCCAGACCTAGCTGGCTGCTGGATTCAAACCCAGGGTCCTCTTGTTGTGAGGCAGCTGGGCTAACCACTGAAACCACTTGGCCACCAATTAACCTCAAATAACACAATGCTTCATTCAGGTCAGAGTTCAAAGCTGAATCAGGGTAATGCTCGTGGGGAAGCATGACTAAGTGACAGCAGTATGAAGCAAACATCTCACTATGAGCCAAATTCAGACTACTGAATCATTTTATTTTCTTAAAGAATTTGGGCCCTTTTTAAACATTTCCCATTATTAATTATTACCAATTCAGAACATTTTTGCTTTCCTAAAGTTAGGAAATCAGTTTAAGATTGATGTTTCCCTATACATAAAGAATGATTCACAGTCTCCTCTTCACAGTGAGGAATATGGCTTACTAATTTAACACTGGACCCAGATGAACACTCTGTATTAGCTGACACCTAAAGCCAAGGTATCAAATCGAAACTGGAAACAGCTGG
>JAMQGT020007954.1:17500-110431 GCA_024447675.2 Pterophyllum scalare
TGTGAAGGAGGACATGCAGAGGCTTGGTGTGACAGAAGAAGATGCTGGGAATCGAGCAAGATGGGGGCAGATGATCCACAGTGGCGAAGAAGAAGGAGGAGGGGGGGAGTTCCCGTTTATACTTTATTCAGTAAAACTTAAAACTAGCAACTGAACCAATGATCCAATCAGCAAGATGTTTACCGAGGATCAAGGGAGCCAAGGGCCACTTTTCCATAGACTTGTATACAATCGGACTTCTTTTTGAAACAAGTGTTGCCCCATGTTGGCCATTACAAAGACTGCAGGCTTAAGACATTTCAGTGCTGGCCTCTATTCTACGGAAGCTAGATCCATCCTTTATATGGGAAGGTTGGGAATTGTTTAAACCAGTACTAGAGGGAACACTGGGACAAATAGGCTGAGTAGCAATGTCCTTGAAATGAAGAGGAACCCTTACAGTCCTCTGGGAGTGACCAAAGATGAGGACTACAGTCATTTTACATTTCTCTGTTTTAGAGGGGACATTGTGGGTGGCGGTGGCGGTGCTCACCTTGCAACCGGAAGGTCGCAGGCTCGAGTCCCCGTCTGAGCGTGTTCTGTCATTGTGTGCAAGACACTTAACCCACATTACCTAAGTGTGAATGTGGTCGAAGGGGCGAATTGGCAGCCACGCTTCTGTCAGACTGCCCCAGGACAGCTCTGGCTACATTAGTAGCTTACCACCACCAAGTATGATTGAATGTGTGAATGAATGGTGCACAGAATTGTAAAGCACTTTAAGTACCGTGAAAAGTGCTATATAAGTCTAAGGCTTATATTTCCAAAAAATTAGATGACAAAAATATTACTTAGGCTAACAAACAGATCACATGTGAGGGTCCAATATACCTAATGAGAGAGAGGCTAGAATATATTTTCATATTTAATATCAGTTCAATTTTATTTATATGGGCACTTTATATTGAAAGATAAAGACTTTAATACATTAAGAATAAGAATAACTTTATTGATCCCAGAGAGAAATTCATATACAGATATTATAAACAAAAACTCAGCAATCCATTGAATCCCAAATAACCAAACGATTGGTGACAGTGCGGTTAAAAAAAAAAGACTTTCTGTTAGCTGGAATAGCTCTCCAGGAGGACCAAGCTCAGGGAGGGGAAGCCATCCGTGACAGGCTGTGGGATTAAGAAAAAGAGAAGACAAAAAGAAGAGCTTGAAGACAGACAGATGACAAACAGGGCTAAACACAAAATGCAGGAGAGAGCAGACAAACAGGTAATGCCATGCGATAGTGGCATATACATGTGTGGAGAGTAAAAGAGAGGAGAGTAGAGGCAGGGGCATTTTTTTTTCAAATAGGGGTGGCCAAGAATCAACTATGGGTCTACAAGAAATCAGAAAATTGTATTAGAAATAAATATCGTAACAAAGCAGTTGGAAATGTGTTGAATATTAAACAAGTTATTGTGATTTTAATTGTGGATGGATGTCCTGCCTCCATAAGCATGCAATTACTAGGCATAGCTGCCCCATAACAACATGGCCAACGTAGTGCAGCACAAGATTTACAAGAATGAGAGGTAGCAGCAAAGTCGGGTCACAACTGTAAAGTCTATTGAGTGGTAGGAGTAAAGAACAGTTACCTTATCTGACCCTAAAAACTGGAAATAATATATCTGAAGTTCAGACACACCCCTTCCTTCCATATGTCAAGAAATGCCTACTTGACCCACCCCACTCTCCCTCTCTCTTTCTTTCTTTTCACCCAGCCCCAGGAGCCACCCGAGATCTTCAGCAGGGCCTCCCCCAAAGAGCAATCTCCGGCCTAACTCATTGCTTCTAAGTAATCTGTCATATTCCACTCATCCATCCTCTTCCACTTATCTTTTTCAGGCTCACAGGGTGGGGCTGAGTACACCCTGTACAGGTCACCAGCCTGTCGCAGGGCCAACACAGAAAGACGACCATTCACATCTATGGGCAGAATCACACAAACATGGGGAGAACATGCAAACTCCACACAGAAAGGCCCGTGCCAAGGTGGAGGGCAGCAGTGGTTAGTCAACATTGGTGGTTAGCCCGCAGTCCAAAGACGTGAAATTTGACTTGGATCTTGAAAGCAGGGAGGGTGTCTGTCAACTGAACCTAAACTGGGAGCTGGTTCCACAGGTGAAGGGCCTGACAGGTGAATGCTCTGCCTCCCATTCTCCTTTTCAAACCTGGAGAAACTAAAAGTAAGCCTGCACCCTGAGAGCAAAGTGCTCTTTTGTGATGATATGATGATATAAGATGTGATGGGCCTGATGATTCAGGACACTGTATGTGAGAGGAAGGATTTTAAATTCAATTCTGGGCTTAACAAGGAGCCAGTGAAGAGAAGCTAATATGAGAGAAATATGATCCCTCTTTCTGGTCCCTGGTAGTTCTCTCCTGCAGCATTTTGGATCAGCTGGAGGCTTTATAGAGAGCTTTCAGGACATCCTGTTAATAAGGTCTGTAAGTAACGAATGCACGGTGCAGTTTTTCTGCATCACTCTCTAATTAGAGTAAAGTCGAAATATGGTATGCACCAAACAACGATATCAGTGCTACAAAGCTGCTGCAAAGACTGGGCAAAAATCTGGTCCTGAGTCATCATGGGATCCTTGGTATATGGGCAGCATGTCTGACAGCAGTGGATATTTGCTTACAGAGCCCAGTCAGTAACATATTTCACTGTTAAAACACAGAGTCCTCTAATATAGGTTCAATATGTGACTAATACAAACAAAGGTTATCATGCTTTATGTTATACTTTCGTTGGCAGTAACAGTTATAGGAGTTATGTGAGTTATATGAGAGCCTCAGACGCCTTTTCTGTCGTGTAAAATGACAGCAGTCAGAGCCGCCTCATAGTGAAGGTTTGAAATAAGGAAGTGAATTCAGTTCAGTTCAAACCTGCAGAGGAAACTGAGACGCGCACTGTCGTGAGCCGACTTTGTGGTCTAGAAAGACAGAGAGCGAGAGAGCGAGCGAGAGAAAGAGAGACACCCTGAGCCGCCTTCACTTCTTTCTTTCTGCGGCATCTGTGCGTCCGGAGCTCTTCTTGTGGAACAAACAGCCAGGAGTTCAAATGGGCTGAAGCAGCTGTTTGCTTCACTTTACAACCGATCCATGCGTCAGGATGAGCAGCAAATCGGTGAACTCCGCTGCAATAAAAGCAGAGATCAAGAGGCACGACTCCCTCCAGACTGCAATCAACAGACTGGCCAAGCAGTTCGAAAGGGTCCAGGATCAACAGCTGCGCTCAGGCCTTAAAGTTTACCTCCACAGTATTCAAGGTAAGCTCGTGTCTCTTAAGCTTGGCTGCTGTTACCTGTGAACTGCCAAACAGGATGTTCATTTCAGTGTTATTTTGGGGTGTTAAAGAGGTGAAATAGTTTGCAAACTATAAGTTATAAGTTTTATAGGGTGCTGCTAGACTGGGTGAGAGCGAGACAGTGTAGGTGATTTATATCTTCCTCCTCACTTCCTGTGTCAGTCAGCGTGACAGTCAGTGGAAGAGATGTTAATTTCCATTCTCGTTTCACTCTAAGGGCACCCCCATCCCACCCCAAAAAAACCCCAAAAACAAACTCCTGGCTGCTGGTGTGTCCTGGCACTTATTTATCAGTGAGGCTCTGGACATGGACAACCAATGGCGGCATCCCTCAGCAACCATTGCTATGGCAGCAGCAGCAGCAAGAAACCTGCTGTGCGGCCTACTTCCTTTCTGCCAATCTGCAACTGCCCTCAAAGCCACTTCCTCTCAAATAAACAGGGCCTTCCTGACATGTGAAGCTGATCAGTTTTACATCATTTCCTCATGTCGCTACGTCCCACCATTTCTTGTTAACATAGTGAGTCACTGCTGAGCTACCTGTGATTCTTTTTAGATTTCTGTGGAAATCTTGTGCACAGTAAGTGAGGTCCAAAGGTGGAGGAAGTACTCAAATCTTCTAATTAAGTGAGAGGAACAAAAGCACATAAAAGGCTTTTGTCACAGTAGCATGGAAAAGCCCAGGCTTAAAGATTTACTTTAACATGAAGCTCGACTGTCAGTTCAGTTTTATGCATACAGTGCCCATTCACAGGAACAGTTGCCTCAAAATTAGTTAAAGTGCCTTTACTTAGAGTATGATAATAAATGTACTGACTATGCACATACAGCTCAATTTATTCTCAGCTAGTCTGACCAGTAAAACAGCTGCATATCAACATATTTAAAAAAAATCAGAAACCAAACACTTCCCCCCCCTTCCGTAAATGCTAAAAAAGAAGTTTGTGTTTAATTAATCACACATTTATAAAACTTGTATCCCGAGGCATCCTAAGTAAAATTTGTGCAGTTCCGACTCCACATAAGTCAGTCTCCTGTTGTTACAATTTAAAGATGGCAGTGAATCCCAAACATGAACAGCACCTTCACACGTTGGGTATTCTGGCATTAGTTAAGATTCAGCGAACTCGTGGAGGTACTTTCCGCTGATTTCCTCTCTTTTTTTAATTATGCTGGCTTTACCACAACAGGAACAGCAGTGTAGTTTCCTGAAACATTTGAATTATGAGTTATGACTTTTCTGCAATTGCCACACTTTGGCAGGGCACTTCCTACCCCACCTCTCTACCTACTACACCTAAACTCAAATATGAGGAGCTTCCAGTGTTCCACTATATTTTTTTCTGACAGTTTGGGTTGGTAGTTACTTTTAAAATGTGTGTGACTGACTGGTGAACCGTCCACTGTGTGCCCTGCCTCTCACTACCTGTGAATAACGGGCTCTCAAAACACTGATGACTGAGTCATCACTGGGAGCTGCTGCACGACTGAGGAAAAACGTGCACGTTAAACACTTTCAGTTATTCTGTTTAAAAGCTGGCGGTTTATGTTGGCAGTTTCACTTTTGTGCTAATTTGGAGCAAGATTATGTCTTGAATAATTGCTGTATAACAAACACAAAGACTGCGTGCATGATAAAAAGACTAGTCTTCACTAAGCATTGTTTGTATTTTAATACCACTTCTTTTTAAATCCTCACACTAACTAATAAAAACTAATATTGAACCAAATATTTGTAAATTAAGCAGAAAGAACCAATCACTCCCTGGAAACTACCTGAAACTACAGTGAATCGAAAACAAAAGTGGAGAACTAAATAAGAATGAAATCTAATGGAAAATACTCCGGTTTAATGAGCAGTGAGGTGTCTGATACAGTTTCAGGAAGCTTTAGTCTGCTGTGATAGCTCGATGAGGTTCAGGGTGAAGGAAATGCACACATGGTCTCATCCTGTGCAGCTGTGGATGAATGAAATGTGCAGTAGTACAATAGTCGTAGCGGTCTCTCTTTGTTGCATTTACTGAAGGTAACCGAGGCCCACAGGCCAACTCTGAGAGCCCATGCTTTAAAGGATATTTTCAGATTAAGATTTAGAAGCATGTACTGAGTTGAGTTCATTGGCCTCTTTAAATAAGGCCTCGTATTTGAAAAATGCAGATGTCTGTGAGCTGTTAACAGCTCCACCCATAGACTGTATTTAAAGATGGACAACAGATCACCGCCTTGTCAAAATGAGGTCAAACTAAAGTGGGAAAGGTTGCAGCTGATGTTTGCATAGAGAGCAGGGGTGGAGATTTGTGGCATCCAGGTCCCAAGCACAAAACCTTTGAACTGCGGGGCTGGATTTCAAGCTAAAGAAAAAAAGATTAGTAACTAATAACTGTCTAGCTACCGCACTACATATTTACTAAATTACGCAACTCTCATCATTAAGTATGGGAACCAGTCCTGATTTTATCCCATAGAGTTAAACCAAAATGATTATAAATTAATTCAGCTTACAAAAAGACCTGTTCTGTGAGTTTATGCTGCAAGGTTAAGCTCAGGAGGTGAAAAAAAGTATATATATATGCTTATCTATTTAAAAATGGGAAATTTTGTAAAAAATAAACGGTTTCAGCTAAGTCCATCCATCAGTACCGTAACAGTCCACCAGGGGGCCACAGCCCACTGTCAATGTCAGCCGACTCACTGATTTAATTTATTTACAAGCCCCTCATGTCAGTTATCTGAATTCTTCGCTAATATTGGTTTGTGCTTCAGTTGCTCGCCTCAGAGTTGAGAAAATTTTAATTCGGGACTCGCCCCTTTTTTTGTGCAAACACTTCTCTCGAAAAGCAGAGTCACATCCTGGTGCTTCGTGCACAATAAAAGAGTCAGTACTCACTTTTGCATCATGTAGGACTGAAACGCCACTCTTCTTGGTGAAAGTTCACTGGGCCTCCATAGCTTGAGATCTGCCAGAATCTTGCATCACAAACTGGATTTTCTGACGTCTAAAAATAGTTCCCAGAGGTGGTGCAGGAGTCTAGTTCCTTCGTTATTATGATTTAATTCTCCAGCAAAAAAAATTAATCACAATAACTGCTTTATCGAGAGCAGATCTCAGTTATGCACACTTTAAAATAATCTGACCTTTTTTCACTTGGACAAAGTATGGCTAAAATTGGGGAGAATTTATTTGAGCAACCTGGCACCTCAAAAATCCTTTTATCTCTTTGCATTTTTTCTGTTTGTGTCACGTCACCCAGTGAAATGGATGAAACACGCCGATCTTGACCTTTTGTTTGACATTTAACAGCTTAAGAAGACTAGCAAAAACAAGCAATCCCATTGTTTTAAGGTGTCGTACTTACTTTTGGTTACTTTTGCCTAGATATTGTTGATGAGAAGTACCCCAACTCTATTTTGTCAGTTGATGATTTATGACTTTTGAAGGTTGTCCTTCCAATTCTTGGTAATCGGGTAACTAAAACATAACATAAAGACTTGGGGTACGGTAGCTGGGGTACTTTGACTCAAGAAGGTTATATATTAGTGGAGTAAAAAGTGTCATCTGGAATGTGGTGGAGCAGAGGTATTCCACATGAACAGTGTTTGAGCGAATGTACTTTCTGTTACTGGTGAAGTCAAAGTAACCAACGTACCTGTTGAGTTGACGTGTTTCTTCTGAGCCTGTTGCTCTGCTCGTCTGTAAACTGAAGGTCAGCAGGCTCCCTGATGGAGCTTTGAGGACTTTTTAGGCTCTGGCAGATCTTGACACACTCTCAGAGGCATCCCCTACGAGTAAAAACATTCAGCTGAATTTTTTGTGTAATTAGGCTGCTGGAGTGTTGGCGCTGTAGTGAGGATCAAAGTCAGCGTATCCTCGGCGGGGGCCTGGATCTGTGAGTGTGAGAGTTCACTGCTGCTAAAAAGGGAGCCACCACTCGTTTGGACTTAATAAGCGAGCGGGACGTGGTCGACCGACTGCGTGCCAAGGAAAAGGCTGAAAAAAGGCAAAGGCGAGGCAGGAGAAAAAGGTGCTCTTGGGAGCTAAATGAAGACATTTAAATGTGAATCTGACTGGTGTTCACTGCAGCATGGCAGCAGAGTGAGACACGGAGGGAGGGGGGAGAAAGTGAGGGCAGCTCATAGTGAAGGAGAAATGAAAACTCACCCAGCATGACCACTGCCCTTGGCCACTGTCCATCTGACAGCACCCGCCCATGGGTGTCAGAATGTGTGTGCGTGCGTGCGTGCGTGTGTGTATCTGGGATGAGCTTTGTCTGCATGCATGCCAGAGACAGTGTTCATGTGTGTTTCTGCCTAATTTTGTTTTAAATGCGGGGTGTCTGTTTCCCAATAATGAGATTCACCAACTGCAGCAGCACTGCCCTGCACTTTGACTCACACTGGCATGTCCGGTCCTCGCTCGCACTTGTTAAAAATGGATTTTACACTCACATAATGTCACTACTCATAGAGAGTGTGTGTGTGCGTGGCATTTTAAAAGCAGCTCAGCCTGATCTTCCTGTCTGAGGCTTTTTATCGCGACTCTTCTTCGGTGTTCGAGGCAGCGGCCACCACTCCTCCCAGGTCGTGCGTTTTCCCCTTGAGCCAAAGGCTGGTTGTCAGAGGTCCTTTGTATTCAGCGCGAGTAGTTATTGCCCTCTCGCTGACTGTAGAAGGGAGGGGAGCGGGCTGAGCAGGTGGACAGTCACATCCTGTATTATGGGATGATGGTGGAAGGCTGAGAGTGGCGCACCGTGCCGGGAGACATCCTCTGATTTCACATTTTTTAAATCAGAGAGTAATTAACGCGAAATTACACCCGGTAATAACTCACGAGATGGATGTGTAATCATGTTTGCTGCAGTGCTTCTGGTGTTGCACACATCATAATTGCAGCAGTTCCTCTTGTGCTTTCGTCTACATTGGTGAGATTAAAATCAATCAGCAACTATTTTTTCAGTTGTGAAGAACAAAGGCAATTATATAGCTTTCAAGTTCCTAAAATGTGAGAATTTGATGTTTTTGTTTGCCTTGTGTTAGAGTGAAGTGAATATTTGGGGGGTTTTAGAACAAATTATTGGAGTAGGCATGACAGTAAGTCACTCACAGATGATTTACTGGATCTTAAAACACAAAGAAAACCTTTTCATCACATGCAAAAGCACAAATAAAACAATAAACACGTGTGATTAATTATTCTGATCATATTTTCAACTCCGTGGTTCAAACATTGATGTCCAATACCCTCTTATCCTCTCATGCTGTGAGCCCACCCACTTCTGATAATGAACACATGCCGTAAAAGGCAATACACTACAGATCAATACGCTCACAGGAAATCTCTTTCACTCACATGAACACACACACACACGCACACACAAGGACACACACGCACACATGCACAGAAAGACTGTTTTGATATCCTGGGAGCAATTGTGATAGAGAATGAGCGGAGGGGAAGGTGGCGGAGGAGGAGGAAGGACATGGAGGAGATGATTGTGCCACCAGAGCCAGGAAGATTGTAACACCTTAGCAACAAACAAGCCAAGCCTCCTACTGAGGAGGAGCTACACGAAGCCACACAGACACACACACACACACACACACACACACACACACACACACACACACACACACACACACACACACACACTTATTCACACAAACAGACAGCTGAAGACAGATGATTGATCTTGATGAAAATTTTCTGGCACTTAGAAAACACACCCAGCCCGAGTGTCTTTTTTTCCCCTACACACACACACAGACACACACACATGCTTTTTCCACTATTTGTCATTCCCTACTAAACCCTGCTTACTTGTCTCCCCTTGCCACTGATCTCTTTTCCTGCAGCCTCCCCTCATTTAGCAAGTCCAGTGTGTGTGTGTGTGTGCACTGATGATTTACCACCAGCCCCTGCCTCTTCCCCCTCCTCATCCTCTCCAGCACACAGGGAGAAAGATGGAAGGGAGGGAATGGGGATGAGCAGTAAAAAAGCAGGGACCCTGTACCGTCTGAGAGGAGCAGCAGCAGAAGCCGAGGGAGAGAAAATAGAGGAGGAAAAGGAAAGGGAAGAGAAGAGAAGCAGGATCCTTCTGCATTGTATGGATCGCCTATTGGAACAAGGAGGGGCATGCAGAGGGAGGGACATCGGAGATTCCTATCAGTGAGAGGAGAGGAGAGAGAAACGCAGAGTGCGAGCGAGGAGAGCTGTGCATGTGTGAGGGTGTGTGCATGTGTGTGTGCGTACGTGGTGAGATTTGGACTCGCTGAACCTGTGTGACGGTGTCTCTGTCAGAAGGCTTCACAGGCAGTCGAGAAGCTGTGACTCGCCTCAGCGCCTCCACTTATGCTCGGCGCCTGATGCGCTCACAGGACGCGGGCAGCCCAAGAGACGGAGAGAGGGGTGTGATGGCCGGACGCGCCCTCGCTCGGTCATGCATCGCCCCAGCTTTCCACCCGGACGTCTCTCTGCTGGCATCTGCTCCTGATCCCCTCCAGCCCTCATCGGTGTCCTTCCTGTGCGTCTCCGTGAGGCTGCCTGCCTTCTTGCAGAATGGATGCTGAATGGATGCTGCTGTCAACACGCATGTGAGGTGTGCAGTGAGAGCCCATGATTTGGACTGGACTGCATTCAGCTCTGGGGGTTACTGTGCCACGCTGCTTTAGGGTGACACTAATCAATTTTTAAAGACTTCACCTTTTCACTTTACAGCTGCTGTCCATTACATCCTTGATGACGTATGATGCAGGGCAGCTGTTATTCTGAAATGAATCAAGATTTCTGAAGCGGTTGGACTGAGCAACATGTAAGCTGGGGGAGTGCTGCACATGAAATAAGGTCAAGTAAATGATTACCATAAAGAATGAGGTATCAGACATGATAATGAAGATATTTTTGTCTCAGTGGCTGCATACATATGCAGCGGATACATTTTAGCTGGGTGTTTTCTAGGAACAAAAGAGCTGCTTTGACTGTACTGACAGTGGTCCTGAAGGTTGTCAGGAAGGGTGGATTTCATTTTTGTGTCCCAGGGAAATGAGAATTACAGTGAGAGAAGAAACCCGTGACTGAAATTAAAATCCGAAACAAAGAAAGAGGGATTTGGGGATGGATGAGCCCAACAGTCCCTCTGCTGTTGTGTCTTCCGAGGAGAAACTTAATCTTCCTCCATGTAAGTTTTTCGTCCTTGTCGTGTCGTCGGATTGCCTCACATCCCAACACGCTGGCAAAGCGTCAGTTGTTCATGCTGCTCTGTCTGGTTTCATTCATTTGCTGTGCGTCTACTGAAGCCTGACCACATGAGCGGAGGCGGCGCCCTGCAGCAACGCACCACCTACCTCATTTCCCTCACCCTGGTAAAGGTAGAGGCTGTGGAAGAGAATGGCGGGGAGGCCAAGAACAGCAACCAGGGGAAGGAGGTGGAGGCCAGACCAGGAGAAAGGACGGGAGATGAAAGAGTGGAAGCTGAAGGTGGAGCTTCCACACGGGCTGAAAATGGAGCTGGAGTAGTTTTAGGACAACCACAAAGAGCTGAAGATGCTGTCATTGTGAAAGGTGGCACTGATGAACTCAAGGAAGGAGAAAGGAGATCCCTTCGCCCTCTGACAGATAAACTACCTGCGAATGTCCCCAATAAAGTGGGTGAAAAGCCACCATGCAACCTCTCTATCCCCTTACCTGCTGAGAGAATGACGATTCAGAAGACAAAGTCAGCAGATGTAGTCGAGAAGACGCTTTCCACCCCAGAAGCAAAGCAATGCAGGTCTCCATCTCTGACCCCAACACCCCCAGTGGAGGTGGCCGAGCCCAGCTGCACCCCAACCAGGACCAGCCTTCCCATCCGCCCGGCAGGACAGCGGCCCGTGAGTCTGCTCAAGTCTCACAGCAGCGTGGCCACCCGGGGTCGTGACTCCAGGGAGGGTAGAGAACGCAGCCCTACCTCAGCCCAGAGCCTCGATCGTAAAGATTGCCGTGTTACGACGCGCTCTCCAGGCCCCTGCAGGGCCTCCTGGGCCGAGGCGAGCAGGACCGAAGGATGGCGGGACCTGCAGGATGAGGCCCAAACTGGAATACCGCTGGAGGTTGGAGGTGGCATGGCTGCAGTGATGAGAGACATCCCCAGGAAGGACAGGCTAAAGAGCGGCTCAGCATCCCTACCTGCACCTCCTACCCAGGCCCCCAAACCTCGTAAAGGCAAAAGTCGCACCCTGGATAACAGTGACCTAAACAGCCTCTCTGAAGACCTGGGGCTGGCAAGAGAAGAAGCTCAGCAGGCACAGCAGGGCCAAAGAGGCTCTGCTAAAGACAGAAAGATGCTCAAGTTCATCAGTGGCATTTTCACAAAGAGCAGCTCAGGGGCAGCGGGGTCATCCTCCACAGCGCCGCCTGTCTATATACAGAGAGACTCCAGTGAAGAGGAAGGTAGGAGGTCACAACCATATCACTATCACTTCTTCAATTCCAAATTCACCCTTTATATATACAACAGATTATCAGAGGTACTCCTGTCTGCAGCCAAACACTTATCAGAGTTTAGCCCCCTTTATTTGTGCACAGGCATCCATTAGAAACGAGTCAGGCTGGGGTGGGGTGGGGTTGATCTTTTTAAAAAACCCAACAAAAAAATCCATTTGCAGGCTTTAACACTGTCACGTGTCTGGAAACATTTTCCCGAAGCCATGTGCGTCTGCAAATTGATGATAGATGAAGTTCTTTGATCTGAGAATTGACAATAGAATCATCTTGGACAGTTTAAACTAATTCCCCTTAGAACCCAGGCCAATTTCACACTGCTGGAGGAGTAATCTGCACACACAAACACTGACACTAACACCCCCACAACACTTGCAGACACTTAAGCAGTGTTCCCAGCATGGCTTTAAATCTCCTAATGAAGCCAAAGGGGAGAGGAGCTGGTGGTTGGATTGCATCGCTCCATAAAGCTGGAACGATTAGAAAGGAGGAAAGACATGAGATATTTGTTCACCCATGTCAGAAAAAGGGAAGTGAGGATCCGCAGCCAATCAACAACATTTATAATCCTGTCTTTGATATTCCACCCACTGCGTGTTCTGCCACTATAAGCAGCATTATTTTTTTCCACCTTCCTTCTCACCCTCTTTGTCTCCGTCAGGTTCGATTTAAATTCAGGTCTGAAGCATGTATGTGCCTTTTAAAGCTTCGGGATTGTTGGGTTGCGAGTTGAGCGGCCGCAGCACACAACAGTGCATCCCTTTCACCAACATGTTTGCTCAAAGACAGCGCAAGTGTCGGCCTGCGGGAGCCAGCACGCGAGGGAGCGTGTGTGTACTCTATGTGTGTGTGTGTGTGTGTGTGTGTGTGTGTGTTTTATGCATTCATTCACTCATTGTGCATTCACACTGTTACACATGCACACTGTGGATTCACTCAAGTAGTGAGACCAGCCCCGCCGACCGCACACGCACACACACCCACGCGAGCGTGCGCGTGCACTCACGCACACATATTCACATACTCAAGGCAGGAGGAAGTGTTGCCATGGCAACCGGCAGGACTGCTGCTTCTGCCGCTGCTGCTATAGAGCCTGATGAAACATAGGGTGGAGGAGGTGTGTGTGTGTGTGTGTGTGTGTGTGTGTGTGTGTGTGTGTGTGTGTGTGCATGTGTGCATGTGTGTATGTGCACTGACACATGGCGGAGAGACAAAATTCCTAAAAAAAGAATTAAGTTTAGGATGTCAGCTACAGGCTACACCTGAGGGATGTTTGTAAGGGATCGATCCTGATTGGTTTGCAGCAGGGACTGTGGATAATTGGCTTCATGCAGAAATGTGTGTGTGTCAAAGCAGCAGAAGGATCACATTGTCTGATCACTTTTGGCACCAGCAGCAAGCCATAAAGAGAGCTTTTAGTCAGAAAGACAGACAAAGCTGGGCAAAATGTGTGTGTGTGTGTGTGTGTGTGTGTGTGTGTGTGTGTGTGTGTGTGTGTGTGTGTGTGTTAGGAGTTGCCTTTTTTCTCAGGGGGCTGCGTGCAGCAGCAGCTCGTATGTAAAAGGCACTTTTTTAATCGGATGAAGCACATCATCACTGTGTGTGGCGCTGGCCTGAACATTCCATAGACTTAGAACCAGGCTTGACTTTAATCATCATCTGTTTTTGAAGGACACATCACACATTCACACTGAGGATAATGGGCAGTGTATCTATCAGGCTAGTCTGCCAAAGCCTCCCGGTCTCACGTTGTTTTCCTCTTGTTCCTTTCCTCCTTTTGTATTTTCTGATAATGCTTTTTAATAAAAAAAAAAAAACTACAAAAGGAGGACACAGGCAGTGTGGCTCTTGAATCAAGAATAAAACGTATCACTCTAAAAAATGAAGCTCGTACAGGCATTGGTGGTCCTTAGCACCTACCACAGCTTGAGCCTTAAGATTCAAAGTTCTTTGAGAACAAAGTCTTGCAGCCATCTTGGTTGCAGAACTTCTTAACCAGCGAGACTGAGCCCTGTGCAGACAGCTCAGCAGCTGTGAGCACTGTTTCAGAACACTCTCTGTCAGGCCTCACAATCTTTGCATCAGTGTCTCATCCAGATCTTCACTGTCATCAGTCTTATCAGGCTATTTGAGGCTAACAAGACAAAGACAAGACCGGTAAGATCATGTACCTCCATGGAGGCTGAAAATGTCCTCCACACCATGCAGCAGTTATTGGATCCAAAGTGTATCTGAATATTTTTTGAGAAAATCAAGATGATGTTTACCGATTTATTGCATTTCAATTTGATGGGTATTTGTGTAAAAAAAAAAAAATCCAAAAGTTAATCGCTTCCAAGTTCCACACATGTAAGACTGTCATGCAAAGCATTCCAGAACTTTTTCCTGCTAATGGAGACATAGCCACCGCGATGCAAGTAATAAACTGAAAGATAGCTGTATTTTTCAGCAGTCAGTTTTGTATAAAACCTACATGTGATGTTAAATTCAATTCAAATCTTAAGTTTCATGACTCTACTTGAAAAGCTTTTTGATCATGCATGTTAAACTTTTCACGGTGGAGTAGCGGTTAGCACTGTTGCCTCATAGCAAGAACGTCTGAGTTCAAATCCACCTTGGCCTGTTCCTTTCTGGGCGGTGTTTGCATGGGTTTTCTTCGGGTACTCCGGTTTCCTCCCACGGTCCAAAGACATGCAATTAGTGGGGGGTAGGTTAATTGGTGACTATAAATTGCCCATAGGTGTGAATGGTGGTCTGTCTCTCTGTGTTGGCCCTGCGACAGGCTGGCGGCCTGTACAGGGTGCACCCTGCCTCTCACCCTGTGACAGCTGGGATAGGCTGTCACATTGACCCTGAACAGGAGAAGAGGATGGCTGTTAAACCTTTCTTACACATGCGTAGGGTTTAATGACATCATGGCTTCAATCCAGGTGCAGCCTGTCAAACTAAGACTGCTAACATGTGCATTAACGTTGATTCTGGTTTTAGCATTTCACTCAAAATGACCTGCTACCAGCTGCAGACTCTGTTGCCAGTGTAGTACATACATCTAAGAAAAATATGAATGCAGTCTGACACAACATTCATTCAATAAATCCTTTTTTTATGAGGTGTAACTGCAGGACTGATGTGTTTGACTGCGCTAATCTTCTGTAAACACGCTCTGTATCTGCATGCGAGTTTGCAGATTTCTGTGAGCAATGTTTGATCTTAGAAGCTTTTTGGTTGCTGTTTGTTGTCTGAGTGGTATAAACCAATCATGTTTGACTAGGCTTTTGCTGCATGCAGGTAAACAGTCCACATCAAGAGCAAAAGAAAAGCATCTTGAGCTAAGTGCACTGTTGAAGTCATTATTTGGCCTGATCCCTGTCTGAAAACAATCCTTTTTAGCTCCCATTCATGGCCCAGAGAGGTCAGAGGCACTGCAATGAAAGAAAACACCAGCAAAAACAAAACGGAAGCTGAAAAAAACTAAAAAGTAGGGGAAAAAAAGAGTTTGGGGGAGAAAATGTGATGGAGCAGCTGAGGAAGTGACAGAAACCTGCTAAGGAGACTTGCTTAAAAGAAGTGGAGGATTCATCGGTGTTGCGAAGTGAGATTTGGTTTTTCAGCTTCCTTTTTGTTTTGTGTGCTTTGGCAGCATTTTTCTGTTTGCTGGTATTTTCTCAAGGCCAGCGTACCCGTTCCTTCCCAACATGCCAAAATCCTTCTGATTGGCTGAAGGTTTAATCAGGAGGTGGGCTCCTGTGTCTGGGGATGTCACCCTCTCTCGCCAAGCGTAGAAGAAAATTGTCTCAGACCGTCTGTGAGCGCTCAGTCTGAAGGCTGAGCTTTTAGATCACACCACATTTGAAACTTTGGCAGCATTTAATGTAAGCAGCTACTTTCATAACAGTCAACAAGCTAGAATGAGGAAAAGCATAAAAGGTTCCCTTTGGTATCTTCATTCAGAGTCAAACTGTAAACCATGACTGGGCCATGAAACAGGAAGTTTGGGGTGAGATATGAGAGATATCATCTAAATATCTGCACTGGAAGCCCTGAAGTCATTAGATGGGTGCTGATGGCTTCCCAGGCAGAGTACCTAAACGGGCATCTGATGCCTTTTATGTCTCTGAATCAGTTTTTTTTGTCTGTCCTTCTCTCTGATGGCTCTGGAGCTGCAGCTGGGTGTCTGGGTGTGAGCGTCACATCACATCAGGGGCATGCCACCTCTTTTGCTCAATAGGGATGCTGGCACAGCTGTCTGCGACCGAACCCCTGCAGGCGACTGTGTGTCACATTCAGGCACAATTTCACAGCCAAGATTGTGGTCAAAATTAGCCCCTGATGATTTTTAGAATGAGTCGATTAAATATGCCGCTGACCAGGAAAGGAAGCCCAAATAGCTTTTGGTCATTTTTATTTGTCCGGTAGTTCCATCTGTTTTATTTTAGTTGTTTTAAATATGAACTGAATGTCTTGAGTTTTGGACTGTTGGCCCAGTGAACAGTGCGCACAGTAATGCAATACTAGTGCTTCACTGGCTGTACCTCACACGAGGTTATACTATTTATCTGATAATTCAATTAAAACTGCTTTAAAAGGCACCAACAGCTTAAACACAGCGCAGAGGTCCAGTTCAGCGAGTTTAGTTTTGCAGAGGTGAGTCCGAGCAGACAGGTAACAGCTGCACACCTGCTAATTAAAGCAGGCACACCCCTAACTTTAATCCAAACTGGTGGCTTATTGTGATGTGATGTTTGGTGGTCCACGGAAACTGATTTTGGAGGCAGTTCATTAGAGGAACTGCAATTTTTTTGACCTCTGGATGCCGCCGCCTGGTAGAAACCGTGCCAGCTTTCAGGCAAAAATACCGTCAAGGCACAGCAAGTCATTTTTACTTTTATTCTATATTCTGTGTCATACTTCCCTTTATTTCGTACACTGCTTGCAGCTGTTTCACCTCTGCATGTGTCCAAATGATCAGTTCATCGCATGAGTCAATTATAAAAAAAATATTTAGCCACAGCTTTTTTTTTTAACTTCAAGCCATAAACGGTGTTTGACATCTTTTAGTAGCAGCAAGCTGAAACAGTAAAGGTGTCCATCACTCAGTACACAGCCGCCCGTCATTCCCAGCACGGAGGAAGCAAAGTGGATAAAGAGAGCGGTGCGGCTCCACCTTGTTGGATCCCCTGTTGTGACTGAAAGGTTATATTCATTAAGGCGACCTGCCAGGCCACACGTGAGGCCAGTCACGCAGCAGCTGTGTGATTTATTGCCCTCCCACAGGCTGTTAAGATGGTTGCCCTTGTTACTGTATATAATCTAAATGATGTGTCACTGCCTCACTGACTGTTTATCTCTGTCTGTCTCTTCCTAGTATATATTGCCAGCAGCCAGGAGTGGACACTGAGCAGATCCATCCCCGAGCTGAGACTGGTGAGCTGAGCCACATACTAAACAAGCAGAATTTTGGAAAATAAAATATGTTATTTTGGTCTCACGGTTCAATTATAAGATTCTGCTTTGGGTATGTCTGATAGATAAAAATTTAATATAAAGGGGTATATATATATGCTCTAACCTTAAACTCTCAGGATGCAGTGAGAAAGGACAAAGATGGAAACAACAATAACAAAAAGCCGGCTTTAAATTAGATCCAGGAATGAGCAAAGGCCAAGTTTAACCAGCGCGAGAGTAATGGGTTAGCGAGTTATGATGAGCTTTTTTATGATGACACGTTTCAGTGTCTTTTTACCTGTTCGATCACCATGGCAACTGATGCTGAACACATCACCTGATGTGGAGCAGGTTATGTTCGGAGTTTCAATTTAAAATCAGATGAAAAGAGTGTGATATAGATTCTCCGCTGAAGGTATCTATCTTAGCTGCTGAGCCATAGCATACCAGCACCAGTGACTCAGTACTCAGTGTACTCAGTTGGTGTTATTGGTAATGTAAAAGAGCTCAGATTATATGTTTCATCAGTTACATTTGTAGGCTATTCATCACCAAAAATATTCAATCAATAAAATCAAATTTGGCTGAATGCACTGAGTAACCTGTAATATTTAAATGTATCCAGTCTAAAGATTCAGGTTAATCATCATCTGCAGCAACACTGTTGCCTTTCACTTTCATATTTTTCTCCTTCATCATAGATCTCTGTCACCCTTTCCTCTGACGGTGTCTCTGTCGGAGTAGGTGGTGCTCATTTGGTTCATTTTTGTGCAGAAGAAAAGTCAAATGAGCCTGGAGCAGAAAGCCCGGGTTAGCAAAGAAAGCTGTGATACCCATTATCTCTCTGACTGCGGTTTTAGATTTTGTCAAATCACTGACTGCTGCACATTGTCATACATGGATGGTGAAGCAGTGGAGCAGTCTAAGGCCTGAAAATGCAGATTCAATAGGAGACAGTCTGAACTGTCTAAAAGGAACTAAAGCCTATCCAATGGAGGAACTGAAAGTCTCTGTCTGATGTGTTTTAATTTAGTCTGAGAGTTATATTTAATGCATTGTGCCGTGAATGCGCATGCAGGCTGACCCTGAAATAACTTGTGGGTGCTGTGATTTACTTCCTCCTTCTCTCAGGGCGTCCTGGGAAGTCTGAAAAGTGGCAAGTCGGCGCTGGTAAACAAATACATCACAGGCAGTTACTCTGCAATCGAGAAGCCTGACGGTAAGACGCAAAAACATTTAAAAACAAGTTTAAAAAGAGGCTCGTTGTGTGCAAACGTTTTGTATATGATTAGGTTTCACCTGTTCAGAGAGACATTTGAGCATATTTTGTGCAGCCTGGTGCACAATATGGCTTCATCCTCAGTGTGTCACTCTGCTGAATAACTTGTCTGCCACTGTCATTGTTCCTGACAGGTGCCCGGTATAAAAAGGAAGTGCTGGTGGATGGTCAGAGTCATTTATTATTGATCCGAGAGGAGGCTGGAGCACCTGATGCGCAGGTGCTTCTTTCTGCCTTTGTGTATTTATTTGTGTGTGCATGTAAACATGTAACCCTGCACATTTCATCAACCATCGGTGTGCAGAAAGATAACATCTATCCATCTATGCTTTTCCTCCTGCAGTTCAGCAGCTGGGTTGATGCAGTGATCCTGGTCTTCAGTCTGGAAAATGAGGCCAGTTTCCAGGAGCTCTACCAGATCTACAGCCAGCTCAGCGCCTTCCGCTCAGACGTCCCAGTCATAGTGGTCGGCACCCAAGGTAGGCACACAAATCAGCCACGCACCTTTAAATATCAGGAGCCCAAACCTTTCTTAATAGTCAAGTTTTTAAAAAAAAGTTTTCCTCTTGCCTTTAGATGCGAATGAACCACACAAAACTTGACTTGCCTCATGATGTCAGTTTTTAGTTATCTTGAGTTTAACTATTTAGTCACTTTGTTAGGTACACCTGCTCAGTTGCTTGCTAATGTAAATATTTAAGCAGCCAATCACATGAGAGCAACTCAGAGCATTTAGCCATGCAGACCTGCTCAAGATGCTCCGCTGAAGTTCAAACCAAGCATCAGAATGGGGAAGGATGGAGGTTATGTGTCTTTGAACGTGGTGTGGTTGTTGGTCCCGAACAGGATGGTCTGAGTATTTCAGAAACTGTTGCTCTAGTGGGATTTTCACACACAACCAGTGGGCAGTGGTTCTCTGGGTGAAAAGGCCCTGTTGATGCCAGAGGTCAGAGGAAAATGGGCCGGCCTGCTTCATGCAGGAAGGCTGATAAACACTGGCTACAACCAAAGTCGAACCTTGAAGCAGATGGGCTGCAGCAGCAGCAGAGACCCCACCGGGTGCCACTTCTGTCAGCTAAGAACAGGAAACCGAGGCTACGATTTACACGGGCTCACTAAAATTGGAGAGTAGAAAAATGTTTCCTGGTCTGATGAGTCTCAGTTTCAGCTGCAGTATTCAGATGGTCAGAATTTGGCGTAAACATGAAAGAATAGCTCCATCCTGCCTTGTATCAGTGGTTCAGGATGTTGTTGGTGGTGTAACAGTGAGGAAGATATTCTCTTGGCACATTTTTGTGCCCTTAGTACCATTTGAGACTCATTTAAACACCACAGCCTGCCTGAGTATTGCCGCTCCCTTTATGATCACAGTGTACCCATCTTCTAATGGCTGCTTGCCGCAGGATAACGTGGCATGCCACAAAGCTCAGATCATCTCACGCTGGTTTCTCGAACATGACAGTGAATTCACTGTACTCAAATGGCCTGCACAGTCACCAGACCTCAGTCCAGCAGAGCACCTTTGGGCTGTGGTGGAACGGGAGATTCATATCATGGCTGTGCAGTCAACAAATCTGCACCAACTGTGTGATTATATCATGTCAGTGTGGACCAGAATCGTTGAGGAATGAATGGCAAAAGGGGGTCTCAGCCTGACACTAGCAAGGTGTACCTAATAAAGTGTCCAGCGAGGTATATTCCTACTAATGGGTTCCTAACACCCACAAAAAAAGAGGAGTCTTATGGGATGAGCTAATGCTATTAATGTCTTTATAATTTACAGTTTTTTTTTCATTGCTCTCGTTTGTTTGTTTAGATAAAATCAGCAGCACCAACCCTCGCGTGATTGAAGATCAGAGAGCCAGACAGCTGTGCATCGATGTGCGTCATTCCCTCTTTTACGAGACCTGCGCCACCTACGGGTTCAACGTTGACCGAGTGTTTTCGGAGGGTGAGCTGACTCACGTTTTATTAGAGCTATCAGCACACACAAAACAAGAGGCTTAAGGATGTGATTCACAAAAGAGGAGAAAAAAAAAACCCTACTATTTACACGCCGATGTTTGAAACAGACTCGACCATTTAACTGTTTGTTTTTCAGCTGCCCAGAAAATTATAGCTCAAAAGAAGCAGGCGGCACTGCAGGCCTGCAAATCTCTGCCTAACTCACCCAGTCACTCTGGAGGCTCCACGCCCGGATCGGCGTCCTTCCCCGGACAGGTAACGTGTCCTAACAGCTGCAGGTTTTACTTCTGGGTCACCCCCCCCCCCCCCCCCATAGGTGACTCCACTGTGCACCATGGCAAATATCACAAAAACCAACATAATACTATTTGTACTTTTAAATCATTTGTACATTTAATGGTATCCCTCATAAAGTCTTAAAGTCTTTCTCTAAGTTACTGCCTGTGTTGTTGTGATCGGTGAACTTTGCACATCGCACCTTTTTAATGAACCACGGCAGAGAAGTGTGAGTCAGTGGAACACAAAATGAAAAAGTTGAACAGATCTGCTTTACATTCACACACTAGAAGATCTTATCTCACCACAGGCAGCTTTTCATAAACATGCACAGAGGCTATTTGGGGATAATTCTCTTTTGAAATAAAATTTGAACATGTTTAACATTACATTGCACAACTATATGACACTTTTGTCGCCTGACTAAACAAAGGTTAGTTTTACACAGAGTTTTATTGTTTCTTTTCCATCCAACGATGGCCCAGCCACTGCTTTAAAAAGTCCTGCTTTTGCAGCCTCGAGCTGAATTTCACCATCGCAGGGTAGCAACTTCTCAATCACAGTGTGGTCACGCTTTAAAGCATATCCTTCATCTACTGCAAAATTAATTTTTAAAAAAAATCTAAAATAAGACTTGAAACTAGCTTATAAACCCATCAGGAGAGTGTTTTCTGAGCAGCAGGGCTGTTGTCCCAGACTTCTATGCAGTCTGACTCCTTTTTGCAACAATCGGAGTCGCCCCTGCTGACCATTAAGAAGAATGTAGTTTTAGGGAAAGTCCACACTGGCTCCTTTTTTCAGACCTGGAAGCTACCGCCAGCTTTTATTTACAGTCTGTGGCTGATGTGCTGGTAACCCGGATAGAGAGCTTCACACTGATTTTAGCAGTGCAAAACAATTATTATTGTGTTATTGGGTTTGCATGCACAGAAAGGTTTTATCAGCTCTCCTTCAACAAAATATATGACTCCTTATTCCCTTATTTTGCACAATATTATTGCAACAGTTTAATTATCTAATTATTTATAATTAGGTGTGTAAATCTTCTGTGTATTAATGAACTGATCACGAGCAGTGCTGTAAATTTGTTGTGTTTTGCTGTTGCGTGACCAAATATAGGAAGTGGCACACTTCCTATTTTTGCTGGTTTGTGGAACATTCACAAACCAACAATTTAATATGCAAAGATTGAAATTGGAAGTGGCACCTTATTTTCACCTTAGGATTTCCATACCCTAACAATAACATTTTCTATATTTATCATCTTTTTTTAAAATCACACACATTATATGAACCTAGTACTATATTCATACTGTGCTTTAAGGCAAAGTACATGATGTAAAATGTATTTTGAATGACATACAATAATCAAATGATTTTTTTTTTATTATTCCAAAATAAATATAAATAAGCTCACGTTTCACTTCTGTCAAGGTGGTGATTTCATACCTGGGATATCTTCATGCTCTGACCTCACATAGAGCCAGAGGCAGAAGAAAAGTAGACACATTATATCCCCATTAGAAAAAATTAAGTCCAATATAAATGTATTTAACTGAATAAATTTAACTTATAACTATAATTTTTATTATATATTGTATTATTTATTATTGAGAATAATGCCTTAATATGCAAATTATTGTGTAGATAACTGAACCTTACCTTTGATGTATTTTAACCCAAACAACACTAGAAATGAGTGAACATTAAAGTAAATACAATGAAGCAGAAAGTCGGGGGGAACAGATAGCCACATAATCTATTACCATCTATTAACAACACAAAAACAATGTGGAAAAATATGCCATCCAAAAAACTAACCCCAGTGATCTGCGACCTTGTTCTCCTCAGACCTAATAATGTGGATGTTGTCCTTCTTTCAGTTGACTTTTACAGCTGAAAGAAGGACAAAAGGACAACAAGTAGAATTAGCCAAAATTTGGAGTTAGTTGAATAAGCTGAAATTATATAAAGATAAAGAGCATCTACATATCTTTCAGATGGAAAGATATGTAGATATTAAATAAATCCAGTGGATTTAATAGTACAATATATTGCTCTGAAAAGAGGAAGTAAGTAGAAGTATCTCAAGAAATCCCATAAAATTGTACATTAAATTACAATACTCGAAGTATTGCATATGCTTGCTTTCCACCACATATTCTATCATATATTTCCCAAAACAGGCAGCTATCATGTTGATTGTCCCTCATTCCTGACGACATCCTCACAAAAAACAGCTGCAGGTTTTACTTCTGGGTCACCCCCCCCCCCCCCCCCCCCCATAGGTGACTCCACTGTGCACCATGGCAAATATCACAAAAACCAACATAATACTATTTGTACTTTTAAATCATTTGTACATTTAATGGTATCCCTCATAAAGTCTTAAAGTCTTTCTCTAAGTTACTGCCTGTGTTGTTGTGATCGGTGAACTTTGCACATCGCACCTTTTTAATGAACCACGGCAGAGAAGTGTGAGTCAGTGGAACACAAAATGAAAAAGTTGAACAGATCTGCTTTACATTCACACACTAGAAGATCTTATCTCACCACAGGCAGCTTTTCATAAACATGCACAGAGGCTATTTGGGGATAACTCTCTTTTGAAATAAAATTTGAACATGTTTAACATTACATTGCACAACTATATGACACTTTTGTCGCCTGACTAAACAAAGGTTAGTTTTACACAGAGTTTTATTGTTTCTTTTCCATCCAACGATGGCCCAGCCACTGCTTTAAAAAGTCCTGCTTTTGCAGCCTCGAGCTGAATTTCACCATCGCAGGGTAGCAACTTCTCAATCACAGTGTGGTCACGCTTTAAAGCATATCCTTCATCTACTGCAAAATTAATTTTTAAAAAAAATCTAAAATAAGACTTGAAACTAGCTTATAAACCCATCAGGAGAGTGTTTTCTGAGCAGCAGGGCTGTTGTCCCAGACTTCTATGCAGTCTGACTCCTTTTTGCAACAATCGGAGTCGCCCCCTGCTGACCATTAAGAAGAATGTAGTTTTAGGGAAAGTCCACACTGGCTCCTTTTTTCAGACCTGGAAGCTACCGCCAGCTTTTATTTACAGTCTGTGGCTGATGTGCTGGTAACCCGGATAGAGAGCTTCACACTGATTTTAGCAGTGCAAAACAATTATTATTGTGTTATTGGGTTTGCATGCACAGAAAGGTTTTATCAGCTCTCCTTCAACAAAATATATGACTCCTTATTCCCTTATTTTGCACAATATTATTGCAACAGTTTAATTATCTAATTATTTATAATTAGGTGTGTAAATCTTCTGTGTATTAATGAACTGATCACGAGCAGTGCTGTAAATTTGTTGTGTTTTGCTGTTGCGTGACCAAATATAGGAAGTGGCACACTTCCTATTTTTGCTGGTTTGTGGAACATTCACAAACCAACAATTTAATATGCAAAGATTGAAATTGGAAGTGGCACCTTATTTTCACCTTAGGATTTCCATACCCTAACAATAACATTTTCTATATTTATCATCTTTTTTTAAAATCACACACATTATATGAACCTAGTACTATATTCATACTGTGCTTTAAGGCAAAGTACATGATGTAAAATGTATTTTGAATGACATACAATAATCAAATGATTTTTTTTTTATTATTCCAAAATAAATATAAATAAGCTCACGTTTCACTTCTGTCAAGGTGGTGATTTCATACCTGGGATATCTTCATGCTCTGACCTCACATAGAGCCAGAGGCAGAAGAAAAGTAGACACATTATATCCCCATTAGAAAAAATTAAGTCCAATATAAATGTATTTAACTGAATAAATTTAACTTATAACTATAATTTTTATTATATATTGTATTATTTATTATTGAGAATAATGCCTTAATATGCAAATTATTGTGTAGATAAACTGAACCTTACCTTTGATGTATTTTAACCCAAACAACACTAGAAATGAGTGAACATTAAAGTAAATACAATGAAGCAGAAAGTCGGGGGGGAGACAGATAGCCACATAATCTATTACCATCTATTAACAACACAAAAACAATGTGGAAAAATATGCCATCCAAAAAACTAACCCCAGTGATCTGCGACCTTGTTCTCCTCAGACCTAATAATGTGGATGTTGTCCTTCTTTCAGTTGACTTTTACAGCTGAAAGAAGGACAAAAGGACAACAAGTAGAATTAGCCAAAATTTGGAGTTAGTTGAATAAGCTGAAATTATATAAAGATAAAGAGCATCTACATATCTTTCAGATGGAAAGATATGTAGATATTAAATAAATCCAGTGGATTTAATAGTACAATATATTGCTCTGAAAAGAGGAAGTAAGTAGAAGTATCTCAAGAAATCCCATAAAATTGTACATTAAATTACAATACTCGAAGTATTGCATATGCTTGCTTTCCACCACATATTCTATCATATATTTCCCAAAACAGGCAGCTATCATGTTGATTGTCCCTCATTCCTGACGACATCCTCACAAAAAGTGGAGCGTGCTGAGCGCATTTTAAGAAATGCATTAAAATCAGCTGCAGAGCAGTGAATATGATTACAGTCAGGTGTGAAACCTCCTCAGTAGTTATTAGTCAACCGTTTGAGTAAACACAATCTTCTCACAGTCTAGACAGATATTACATAAGACCTGATAAATATAGGACACTGATGAAAGTGTTCTGCTGTTGCTATGCTGATGCTTTCTCCAAAGTTATTCTTTCAGAGTTTTAAAAGCAGCGGTCCCGCTGTTCTTCTAATACCAGCTAATCAGATTGTTTTAAGCTGTGCTAGCAGAAAGACTCTGGGGATGTAAGTGAGCAGCGCACGCTGGCTTCGGCAAACTGAACACATTTCAACAACTACCAGACACATTACAAGGAAATTTGGTACACTTATTTATTGCCTTACTTACTTACCCTCAGGAGGGGACATTAAAGAAACTGCAGTCTTTTAGCACTTGTATGCTGGCTTCATGTTTCCTCAGAGAGGGTCTGTCTTGACTGCTGTTGGATTCAGAAAAATAGTCCCCTCTGGAGATCTGCATCATAAGCACGTTGCTGTTTTTTGGGAATCAGCCATGTCCTTTATCCTCCTCTTCTTCTTTTTTATCAGTGAATTAATGCATCTCTGTCCTTGGTGTGAATATGTTGATGATAGCCTGCAAAAACAATGACACTCCAGCAGTTTCAGCTTATGCTAAGTCAGTGAATTTGCCGTGTGAGCAGGTGGAAATGAGTATTAAGCTAAACTGTGCCAAACTACAACTTCGCAAGGCCAGCACAAATCTAGACTCTGTATATACACTCAGGTGACAATTTATTAGGCACAGTACTGTTGCTAAAACTGTACTCTAATAATTTCCCCCAGTTTCTATTGTGCTGCCCAATAAGACGCTGACTTTGTATACCTATGCATCATTATAATCAAAAGAGAATTAAGTATATTTTTTTTTATGAAATCAAGTTTTGAAAACTTAAGCCGGCTTAAGCAGTGGTGGAAGGTAACCTAATGCATTTAGTCAAGTACATAAGTCTAAATGTAGGATATTCATTTTCTTTTCCTGATATTCAGAGGGAAATATTGTGAACATCAATACAGAGAAACTCTGCTATGACTGGTGCTACTATTCAAGACATGAATCAAAGCAGAAGATTAGAAAACTAAAACTCATCAGCAGGATACTAAAATCAGGAGGAAACCAAAAAGCCACAATATCCCAGTCACAGTAAAAATAATGAAACCTAAACTCCAAATATACTGCTCAAAACACTTAAAGGAACGCTTTATAATCAGAGTTTAGCATCAAGTCAATTAAACTCCTGGGATATTGATCTGGTCAGTTAAGTAGCAAAGGGGCGTGTTAATCAGAATCAGCTGCTTTGGTGTTAATGGAATTTACAACAGATGCACTAGAGGGTCAACAATGAGATAACCCCCAGAACAGGAATGGTTTTACAGGTGGAGGCTGCTGACATTTTCCCTCCTCATCTTTGCTGTTTTTTCACTAGTTTTGCATTTAGCTAGGCTCAGTGTCACTAATGATAGCACGAGGTGTTACCTGGACCCTACGGAGGTTGCACAGGTTGTCCAGCTCCTCCAGGATGGCACATCAGTCCGTGCCATTGCTAGAAGGTTTGCTGTGTCTTCCAGCACAGTCTCAAGAGCATGGAGGAGATTCCAGGAGACAGCCAGTTAGTCTAGGAGAGTTGGGCAGGTCTGTAGAAGGTCCTTAACCCATCAGCAGGACCGGTATCTGCTCCTTTGTCCAAGGAAGAACAGGATGAGCACTGCCATAGCTACAAAATTACCTCCAGCAGTCACTGGTGTGAATGTCTCTGATCACCGTGGCTGCTATTAGATATCAGGATGAAATTCTTGGACCCGCTGTCAGGCTGGTGCAGTGGGTCTTGGATTTCTCCTGGTGCACAACAATGCCCGGCCTCATGTGGTGAGAGTATGCAGGCAGTTCCTGGAGGATGAAGGAACTCATACATTGACTGGCCCCCACCTCTGGGACATTATGTTTCAGCTCTTCCGATGCCACAAAGTTGCACCTCAGACTGTCCAGGAGCTCAGTAGTCCAGATCTGGGAGGAGATACCCCATCCGTTGTCTCATTAGGACCATGCCCCAATGTTGTTCGTGCATAGAAACATGGCCATGCAAACTACTGAGTACTCCTTTGAGTGGTTTCAATAAAATTTGGTCAAACAGGACTATCCTGCTGCATCATTTCTTCACTTTGAAAGGGTGTCTTTGAATTCAGCCCTCTGTAGGGTGATCATTTTCATTTCCATCAAACCACATGGCATCCTTTCATTCCTCACACATTACCCAGTCCACATCAGTATAGATACCACCATGATTTTTTCCCCATTGACATCTGATGTGTTCCTTTATTTTTTTCGAGCGGCATTTTAACAAAACTCCAAAACTTTATCTTTAAAAACATTGTCTGCGCTGTCCTCGTCCATCAGTTCCCATCGATCACAGTGAGCGACTGAAGAATTCACACTGCCACTCATCATCACCTATTTATGAATCTGTTTCATCTTTCAACACATCCTCACTTTCTCCATCTCTTCTCATTTCCATTCCCATCTCTGCATCCTGACCTCCTGATCTCCACCACCACCTCCTCCTCCTCCTCCTCCTCCTCCTCTAGGCCAATAATGGCCCCAGTAGTGGCTACGCCTACTCCCTCCCCTCCACCCCAGTGGTGAGCCACAAAGAGCTGCGAGTTGCACAGGGAGAGGGAGGAGGCAGTGTCAGCGCTCGCTCGCTGAAGAGCATCCCCAGACGGCCCTCGCTCTTCAAGGTCAGTCACCGCCAACTGCTGGTGTCTCACACCTTTAAGTCTCCTGTCACCTCGCTCTCATTTCACTCCATTCAACCCCGTCTGGCTCTCTCATCTGAAATCGTTTCCTCTTTTTTAACATTTTAACTGCTGTTGGATTTGTTGCAGAACCGGGACACGGATAAAAAAGCTGGTGATGCTAAAGGAGATGGGAGCAGCGTACGGGGTGTTCCAATCAAACAGGTTTGGTTACCATTACAAGCAAAAATAAGCTGAATATCCAGTCAAGGGGGCATTTACACGCTGCAGTTATAACTATAATACGAGCCAATTCCCTTGACTGAAATAAGGCGGGAACAAAAATACATTTCTTATTTATTTCCTCTTACATAAGCAGCACAGAAGTCTGTCGTTTCATCTTTTTCAGCCTTTCTCGAGGGTGTTCTATTTATACAAGTGCTCTCAGCTATTGTTGAACTCTTTCTGGTACACTTTGAAGGGGCGGCTCTAAATTTAGGCAGATTGAGAGCGTGGTTTGCTGTGAGTGATGTGACCCCAGTTGTTGTTTTTGACAGGGCATCCTGTGGAAGAGGAGTGGGAGCTCTCTGAATAAGGAGTGGAAGAAGAAGTACGTCACCCTGTCAAACAATGGCACGCTGTCTTACCACTCCAGCTCCAGTGTAAGAAAACACCACAACAACGATCAGTACAGCAGGGGGAGAAAAGATCTGATGATGTTCACATTTATGGGGGACCTATTATGCTTTTACATATATTATGCTTTAAGTAGAGTCCTTTATGACTACAGTCTCTCAAATAAAAGGAAAAACCCAATCTTATTCTACAAAAGTTATGTGGTTTGGTATAATTAAAGTGCTATTTGCATCATATTTTAATTCAGCTAATCAAAGTGTGGCCCTTTAAGAAAAGCTGCTGTCCATCCCTGGCCTAAATGATGTTTCACAAAACATTTCAGCTCACTAAGATGATAAAAGAGTGGCCCGATTTGTCCTTTTTAGGACTACACGCAGAATACCCACGGGAAGGAGATCGACCTGCTGCGCGTGACTGTTAAAGTTCCTGGGAACGTCCTCCAAGAGCGGTAGCACCTGCAGGGCCCTCACCCGCTCCCCCTGGTGCTGTACCTGGAGTCAACGGGCTGAGTAAAGACCTGGCGGATGACTGACGGCACCAGTACAGGTACCTGCACATAAAAGGTGGACATAGCCACAGTGACATCATCCCTTGGTTTGGTTGTTGCCTTCTTATCCTTGATAAACCCACTTATTTTTAGATAACATTAAAATTACATTTCTTGCCCTGAAAGATCATAAAAATATGGCCCACTGTGCATAAACTCTTCACTTTGTCTCTCTCTGCCAGTTCCTCAGTTGTGTCCGCCGAGCCTCTCTGTCGTTGCCGATGATCGGTCTGGTGGTTTGTCCCCTCGAGGAGGTGAGAGAGGAGTTCAGCGCTGCCCCTCCTCATTGTCCACCAAAGCTCAAAGTGTCGAGTACGTACCGCGGGGGAACTGAGCAGTTTCGGCCGCTGCCGCCGGCTCAGACACTTTGGGTGTAGCCGCAGCTCTGCTCTGACTGAAAACAATTCCATCGTGTATGATTTGTTATCTTTGCACCAAATGTCAGATGCCCTGGAAGCAACGGCCGGTTCGTTTGGTGGAAAAGATCCCAGCCAATCGTCTCCCATGAGCGACAGGAAGAAAAACAGGAGGAAGAAGAGCATGAATCAGAAAGGGGATGCAGCCGTCGGGCAAGCTGAAGGTAACATAATTTTTTACTAGGAAATAGTCTTTGCACCAAGTACAACTACAAAATGCACTTTTTTTCTTTGCTGTATAAATACACAAATAAAACAGCATGCATTAAGACATTTTACTAGAAATAATAACTAAAAAAATTTGTTAAAGACACGTGAAAGTTCTGTTTTTGCTCTATTTGAAAAAGAGAAACAAGTTTATTTACTTCACACTAAGAAAAACACTTTGCTTATATTCTGACATTTAACTTTTTAGCTGCACAGCTTTCCTTGTTCTTCCAGTTCTGTCTCCTCTGCGTGGATAAAGATTAACGAAACAGTTTGTCTTTTTCTGAATATTTCTTATCTGCCTTTTTCCTAACACTTGCACTCCTCTTTCTCTTCTCCTGCTTATCTCTCGCTCTGCAGCTAAACGCAAAATGTGGAAATTAAAGAGCTTTGGTAGCTTGAGAAACATTAATAAGACAGGTAACAAGTGAGAGTGACGATGCTGACTCAGCTTGTGCTCTCCGTTTTCCTTCTGTGTGCCTGACATCCATTATCTGCATCCCAGTGTTTGTTTGAATTACCTTCGGTGTAATAACCCAAAGATTTTCTTTGTCCTCATGTTTAATCAAACCACCGTTTTGTTTTTCATCCGTTTTTCCCTCCACTGACTGAAAGCTCAATGGATTAATTCACTGGGTTTGACTTGTACATGCAAATCTCATGTCACGATTCTCCTGCTTCACCCTCACTTTGCAGAGGAAGAGAACACCGACTTCATCATAGTGTCGTTTACTGGGCAGACATGGCACTTTGAGGCTCAGAGCCTGGAGGAGAGGGACTCGTGGGTGACAGCAATAGAGAGCCAAATCCTCGCCAGTCTGGGTTCCTGCGAGAGTGGCAGAAACAAGGTAGGAAAAAAAAAAGAACCTTGAATGTGGTGAAAGCACATATTCAAAAGAAGTCAGGAATGGATTCTGTATGTGAACACGTTTATTTCAACCAAAGCTGAGACTGATCTGGCTGTGCAAAAACATCATTTCTAGGAGACAGAAGGAGAAGAATATTGTGCAAAAAATAGAATCTGCAAACTGCTCCCTGCTCTTGAAATATTCCTTTAGATATCTGCATGAAGATCTGACTGACTGATCACAGCGAGACTAAATAGAAAGTGCAGTGTGGGGGAAAAAAGTAATGCCGGGAAGAATGCAGGTCAAACTTTAGAAAAATGTGAGTGAAAATCTGATGGTGCTTAAGTCTGTGCTGTCATCACTCCCAGTCATATCTAATCAAATCACACCCACACAGTCTCTAACCTCTTTTCCATGAGAGAAGACACATTTTTGAGGGATCCTACATATTTGAAACCCAAAAAGACTGGTGTTGGGCACAAACTGGAAACCACTAAAGGGGTTACCGGAAGAATTTCACCAGTCATTCATTGATCCAGCCCACAGGTGCGCAATGATTTCCCTGTAAATTACTCCAACTTTAATGGTGCTTGAAAGGCAGTAAAGCAGAACCGGAAATGAATCTGCACCACATCAATGGAAAAAGGTTTCTCAGGAGGAGGTAAAAGTTGAAAATCCAAACCTTTAGCTCAGAAACAGAAAAGTATATAATCTGAGGAGACTGACTGGATAAAGGTGGTGCACCAAACAGAAGGGGAAAAAAGAAAGATAAGAAGCAGGGGAAAAAATGAATGATTTGAACAGATGTCATCAATGAAACAAAAACACGACCTCAAAAAAACACTAACGATTTCACACACTTTCACATACACCAAGTCAACACGTTGTGTTATTAAAGTTCAGTTGTGCCCATAAACTTTATGAAAAAGATGGACACATCTTCCAGGTCTGAAAAGCTAAGCCAATGTGGAAGTAACTTAAAATGCATTATTTCTACCAGCCAGCAGGGGGCGACTCATGTGGTTGTAGTTGTACAGTAGTCTATGGCAAAGTGAGTTCCTGCTCCCTGGATCTATGACCAAATTAAACACTTTTCTGATGACTTTACGGGCTCAGTCGAGAGTTTCAAGTTTTACTGAACACAATAAAATGTTTATTTGGTCAATTATGGTCTCCATTAGTGGAAATTAGACTATAAAATGGAATATAATTAAGGTAAAGTTAATTAATTTACCTGAAAAATAGTTCAATATAAAATGCCTGTGTTTCATAATCTACACACATGATGCAGTATCATGTGTTACATGTTACTATTCTCACATAGCAGAGGTAAATTTACGAGCTGTTATATAGCACTTTTCTACTCTAGCTGAGCACTCAGAGTGCTTTATACAACATGTTTGCATTCACCCATTCATACAAGCACTGTTTTCTAGTTCAAAGTGCTTTCTATCTAATATTCACATACATTCATACTCCAACAGTTGCATCGGAGAGCAACTTGGGGTTCAGTATTCAGAGCCACAGCCACTTGTTTATGAAACAGAAGCACTTGTGTGGATATAAATAAATGATGCAAATGTGTATTTGTACAGGCGCGGAGGAGCAGTCAGAGCGAGGCCGTAGCGCTGCAGGCCATCCGAAACGCCAAAGGCAACAGTCAGTGTGTGGACTGTGAAGCACCCAGTGAGTGCCTAAATGTCTTTCACTCCTGCTGCACATTTATTCTGGCGGATAATTTACACCATCCACAGACTGTGGCGGTGCAGTCATTGGCACATGGTTTATTTTGACTCATTAGTCTTGCTAAGCAGTCTCTGTTCTCCCATCCTCCAGATCCCACCTGGGCCAGTCTCAATCTGGGTGCGCTGATCTGCATCGAGTGCTCAGGGATCCACCGAAACCTCGGGACTCACCTGTCCGTGTGCGCTCGCTGGACCTGGATGACTGGCCGGGAGAGCTAACACAGGTCCTGGCTGCCATTGGAAACCACATGGCAAATAGCATTTGGGAGAGCTGCACCCAGGGACGAACCAAACCCACACCCCATGCAACACGGTGGGTTCAGCCAGATCACAACACTGGACATTTTGTTGCATGATAACAATGCTGTTTACCTTGCAGACACACAAACCACCGCCTCATAAAGTTTTAAGTTGTATATAAACACTTTTTAAACATTGTTCTGCCTATAAATATCACATTGTAAAAGAGTTTTAAGCAGATAAAAGAACAGTTTCAAGAAAATGTCATTTTTTGGAACAAAGATAGAAGTCCGCACACCTAAAGAGCTCCTGAGAAAAAAATTTACTTTTCCCTTCCTCAGACTTCAAGTCTGAGGAAGGGTAATTAACCCGAAACATAACTCACCTGTTCGATGTAAATAAAAAAAATTTCAGGAGTGCTTTAGGTGTGCGGACTTCTATCTTTGTTCCACTATTGTTTTTTTGTCCTAGCACCCTTTTTTATTACTTTGGATGTGCGTGCTTTTTCTTGTTCTCTAAAATGTAATTTTTTTCCCATAAACTTCCATAACTGGTGAAAACATTCAATAAATATTGGATATATATTGGAGATATAATCTCTCCAGCATGTCATAGGTCTACCCCGGGGCCTCCTCCCGGTAGAACATGCTCAATGCGAGCTGCAGGACACGACCTGATGATGCCAACAGGACCACATCATCCGCAAGGAGCAGAGTTGAGATTCTGAGGCCACCAAGGTGGAAAACTTCAGCTACTTGGCTACACCTAGAAATTCTGTCCATAAACATTATGAACAGGACCGGTGACAAGGGGCAGCCCTGACACAGTCCAACACAACATGGTCTATTTAGACTCAGTGTCCTCCCTTGGAATGCTGTTGAAGTTCTGCCGGAGGTGGGAGTTGAAGTTCTTGCGGACTGGGGCCTCGGCCAGGCGTTCCCAGTGCACCCTAACAATACATTTAGGTGTGCCAGCCGGGTCTCTCCAGCATCCTCCTCCACCATCTGATCCAACTCACCACCAGGTGGTGATCATTTGACAGCTCAGCTCCTCTCTTCACCCAAGTGTCCAGAAGATACAGCCATAGATCTAATGATACAATTACAAACTCGATCATCAACCTATGACCTAGGCTGTCCTGGTGCCACGTGCACTTGTGTTCAAACATGGTGTTCATTATGGACAAACTGTGGTTTGCATAGAAGTCCAATTAACAGAACACCACTGTGGTTCAGATCAGGCAGGTCGTTCCTCCCAGTCACGCCCCTCCAAGTTTCACTGTCGTCACCCAGGTGTAGGACAAGGGAGTCACTGGATGGAGTACCCTCCAGCACCAACCCAGCGACTCATAAAGCCTGGGTACTCGGAACTGTCACTAGCCATTTAAGCACAAACAACAATCAGGACCCCTTCCCTGGCCTGATGGTGCAGGTATATAACCCTCTCGTCCACCAGTAAAAACTCCAATGTACTGGCAGGAAGCCAAGGGGATACAAGAATACCCACGCCAGGCTGCTGTCTCTTACTGAGGGCAACTCCACTCTGGAACAGAGTCCAGCCCCTCTCCAGGAGACTGGTTCCAGAGCTCAGGCTGTGTGCTGAGGTCAGCCCAGCTATATCTAGCCAGTACCACTCAACCTCGTGCACTAGCTCAGGCTCCTTCCCCACCAGAGAGGTGATGTTCCATGTCCCAGGTGCCAGCATTGTTAGCCAGGGATCAGTCCGCCAGGGTCTCTGCCCTTGGTCGCTGCCTGACAAACACTGCACCTGATGCCTATGGCGCCTCCTGCAGGTGGTGGGCCTACAGGAGGACTGACCCATGTCTCCTCCTCGGGCTGTGTCCAGCTGGGCCCCAATGGGTAAGGCCCGGCCACCAGGCACTCTCCCTCGAGCACCCTCTCGAGGCCTAGCTCCAGGGTGAGACCATAGTAACCCTATTCCAAGCAAGGTAGATGGTTCCCTTGATCTTCCTCTCATAAAGGTGGTCTGAATCGCTCTTCATGTGGCCCTCACCCAGGACCAATTTGCATTGGAGACCCTACTAGGAAGCAAAAGTCCCCAGACAACAGCCCCTGGGACACACAAATCCATCTGCCACAATAAGGTCATCATCCTCTGCACCACTACAGTCACTTCTAGCAGTCCTGCTATATTTAAATTGCTCCCTGAAAGTCTGTCTGTGTTGCGCAATGGATCTCCTTCAGTGTGTCAAAATGTGTCAAAATGGTGATTTTAAACTTGAGTTTCACTTTGAAGAAGAGAATGAATTTGCAGATGGCAAAGCTGGTGAGCAGGGTATGTTGTGGCCATAAAACATGATGCCATGTTTCAGCAAATGTTCTACATCAGACTCAGAAAGTTACAGAAGAGCTCCATGTTGTGAGTCTGACACGGGGAGTCAAATTCCCAGTGTGCCTCACTGTGAGTGTTGAGAATGAAGAGCATGCTCGTGGCCACTCTTCCATTTAAAGCTAAAAACCCACCTCTCCCATGAAAGTCAGCTCAATTTGACACAGTCGGATCTTCTCAGTAAATGTTTGAGGTCCATAATAATAAATAAAATGGCAAATGGACATGTGACTGGCTAGAACAGGACTTCCAGGAGGAGTACTAGAAGTGGTCTAGAGGTGCACATGGAGACACCCTTGAAGGGGAGATCTTTCAGTTTTAAATCAGGCATGTTTTTGGGGTTGTATGGGGACAGTTGCAGAACGTTTTAACATTCCCAGTAGCTGTTAAATATATTTTTAACAAAACATATCTGCTCATCTTTACTGTATGTTACAAATCATTTACCTGAAGAGCCAAATATGGAGTCAAAAGTGATGCAGAAAGGTTGCTGGTGCTTTTGTGTGCTTGTAGGAAACTTCAAATCACAGACCCAAGAAATAAACTTTAAAAAGGTGGTTAAAATTTGAGGCATTGACCGTGGCAGCTAAATATCCAATGATAAAAAAAATTAACAAATGAAACCCATCATGGAATTTCTCAGAAACTGCAGATTTGTGAGGTTTTAAATGTACACACAAATCTGATTTGCTTAGACTGTGGTGTTTTTAACTGTGTCTAATCTTACACACATCTCTTACACATCTGTGTCTGCTTTGTGTTGTTTCTGTTTTACTAGAGAGGAAAGAGAGTCCTGGATTCGTGCCAAGTATGAGCAGCGAGCCTTTGTGGCACCTCCTGTGCCGGCCTTAGGGACGCAGCTTCCAGAGGACAGTATGCCGGTGAGGCTGCTATCTGCAGTGACTGACAGAGATCTGCCCAAGCTGCTGCTCCTTCTGGCCCACAGCACTAAAGAACAAATCAACGCTCAGCTGGCCGGGTCATCTTCTCCGCCTTGCACGGCTCTGCACGCTGCCTGCCAGCTGGGAGACGTGGTCATGACCCAGCTGCTCATCTGGGTAGGTGTTTTCTTTGTGTTCACACTCATTCATATCAGTTTCATATTTCCTCAGGCCCAGTAAAGAGTGTAGAACAGCACGATTAGTTGATTAGTCCTTTCACAGAAAAAGGAAGTGGCCAAAATTTGGCAGCTGATTAACTTTTCTTTTTAACAAAAATTCCTAAATCAGTGGTTTCCTGCTTCTCCAATGCAAATATTTCAGTTTCACCTGATTTACTCAACATCTTTTATGGTTTTGACTCTTGATCACAGAAAAAAGTACCTGTGTCTCCCTTTGTGTTTCTAATTTAGAAACCTCAACTAAAATAAAAAGGGGTGAAATAAACTTCTTCAACAACTGGCCAGTCGAAGAATTGTGCCATGAAAACTATTCAACCTGATTACATTCAAGCTGCCTATTTTTTTGTTTTTTGTTTTTGTTTTTTTTTTGGGGGGGGGTCTGTGCATGATCTTGTAATTTCTTGGTGACATACTCTTCTGTCCTTTTAAAAAATGTAAGCACCACAGCTGGGCTGCACCTCTGCAGAGATATTTTAAGACAAACTCTGTCCGCTGCACCCTGCCACTCTGTGATGAGTGTTACTCTCTGTGGAGTTACACTGGCAGCTGCCTCACCTTTCTCTGAGGGAATCGGAAACTTTCGGTCAGCATCTGCACCAGTTTATACCCCTATCAGATGGATATATTAAGATCACGTCCATCGCTTTGGAAAACGTGTCTTTTCAGTTTTATTTAGACACTTAGAACATTTCCAAAATGCATCCCCTTTAGTTTTAAATGGTTTCTTATTGTTTGTCATTATTAGCATTTATAACAAAATAAAGCAGCTGCTGCACTTTGCTGAATGTGGTTATTGGTGCAGACTCTGTGTTTGAGGGCTTTAAAACCCACTTTCATTTGAGCTGATTCAGAACAGCTCTAAGTGCGCCAGGCACTCTGCAAAGCCCACAAACGGAGTCAAAGTCTGTAGTGAGAGGGTGTAGGAACTGTAACTAGGCCAGCAGATATCTGTCTTCAAAGCAATGACCAGACATCAGGCAAAGATAAGAGAGGAACCAAGGACAGCAAATGCTGGAGATATTGATCATGTTACAATAATGTTTGGTAATGAAATCACATCCTGTGTGAACAGCTAACCCAAAACCTTCAGAAAGAAAAAAATATATGCATATAATAGCAACCGGTGACACTGATGTCAAACCTGCAACTCTATCAAATTTAATGCAAAAGAACTGAAGCTAAAGAGTGACGTTACCAGCTGGCTTCTTCAGTGAATGTGCTGACTTCTGTAATCTTCAGAAAATGATTACTGACTGTTTTTAAACCACCTGGACTCGGTACTGGGACCTCCACGGTGTCCAGGTGGTATCTGACTATTTCCGTGCTATTTAACAAATACGTTTGAACCCTGGAATTTTTTTGGGAATAATATTGCCTTCCTAGATTTATTCTGTGTTAACCAACACTTGACACACATTCAAAAAATTAGTTCGACAAGAGCTAAATGTTGGTGCTGAGATTTGAGGACCTCTCACAGATGATGCTGGACTTCAGGGGAGCAAATTTCTGAAAAATCAGCAATAAATCAAATTATGAATATGCTGGTCAGCCTTATTTAGTACCTAAACTTTATATACTGTCTATAAACTGACAGAACAAAGCAAAAAAGAAAAAAAACTGTCCAATGATAAAAGAACAGCAGCACCACATCTAATTTAGTCATTTTCCAGCTGCATGCTCCATTTCACTGCAAACCTTTCTATCAATCAATACCTAATCTATAAACAGGTTTAAATATCATGTTCTGTCCTCTTCCCTGCAGTATGGAATCGATGTGAAAGCGAAAGATAACCAAGGCCAAACGGCCATGATGCTGGCCACAAAAAAAGGGAGCAAAAGCTGCATCGATATTCTGCTCCAGCACGGCTGCCCCAACGAAACGTCGCCCACCGCTGCCACCCCTGTCCTCAGCCGCCGCTCCAGCACCGCCAGCCTGGGCCGGACCAGCTCCAGGAAACGGGTGTCATAGCGTGGACTGAAAACGCTGCAACAAGAAACCTTTTTAAAGTGTGGGAACGGGCAGAGCCGACCACGGAGAGGGGTGTAGTATAACGAAATGACAGGACTGCATATCAAAGTACAACGGATGAAAAACATTGTTTCTGAAGACAGAACAACATATCAAACCACTTAAAAAGCAATATTCATTCAATTTGTTGATTGCAGACATATTGCTGAATTACTGTATTGTTGTTGTTGTTGACCTCATTTCAAAATGACTCAAGTAGACCTGTAGCGGACTGCTTCTGTTTCACTTCCTCCACAAGAAGTGCAATAATCCAGCTACGATGACGAAAAGCAACAAATTTTAGCGCAGATGACTCAACTCAGTGCATCCAGGGAGTATTGCTTTTATTCAGACCTGCTGCGACTGGACCAAAACTGCTATTTTTTTTTTTTCCCTTGGCTTTCCAAACGAAACATAAACCTACAATATGTCATGCTGTTAGTTGTGTGAGCCTGTCAGTTTGACTGTATAAATTGTTTTCCGGTGACAAAATCAGCTGAGATAATTCTGCTTAGACTAGAAAAATGAATGGTTTCGGGTATGACTTATGTCAGTGTTAGGACCACAGGTCAGAGACACGATGTTTTATTCTACTGTAAATGTATCTATACTACATGCTTAATGTTAAACTCTGTAACAAAGACACAACTGAAAAACCAGACTGCATTTTCTAATGATTTCTTACTGGTAGTTTTTGTTTTTCATTGTCTTTTATAATTTCATATTCTCTCATGTCATAAAGCAGTAAATGGATGATTTTACATGTAAACATGTGGCTAAAGTTTTATTTGGGATATCGAGAGCGAGTACATGAAGACTGCAACATTATTCACATTCATCTTACTGTTGTGTAGGTCGATCCCGTGAGTTTACACTGAAGCAGCTGAAAGTGTTCTTCTGACACTTTGTGGATCATGTGAGTCCCTCATGATATTAAACAAATGGTTACCAGAATAAAAAAAATAAACTTTTTTTTTTTTAATGAGCATTAATACAAGAATTTCGTGTGGTTTTTATTGTGGTTGTGTGTGGGCCAGTCTGCTGCACAGCATTTATTTGACTGTTTTTATCCTGCTTTCCCAACATTTGGGATGAGAGATGTTCCACAAATAGACTGTATCTAAAAGATGGAAGAAAAACACTTCTGGACTAATTTTTAAGCCTCAGTGTTGGTCCCATCAAGAAGCGACCAGATTAGGAAGAGCAATTGGACTGCTAAGCTATCAGGCAAGGCTAGACAAGCTTTGCTAGTAAGCTGCATCTATTAATTGTACAGGTGCTACACACAGAACAGATGCCTGCAAATTAGCGTTAAGTAATAGAGAAACAAAATAATAGAATTTGGCACAAAAAAAATGGTGGAAAGACTTCTTGGGTTGTCTGTACTGGAAATGTCTTCTGTGGAGTGATGAATTACACTTCTCTATCTGTCAGCCTCATGGACTCATCCATGAGGCTGGTTGGTCAATGGCAGGAGAATGGACCTGCCTGACTGCGCTGTGCCAGCTGTGACATTTGGTGGAGGAGGAGTAATACTATGGGGTTGTGTTTCTGGGGCTGGCCTTGGCCCCTTAGTTCCAGTGAAGAAAAATCTTAATGGTTCAGCTTCTCAAGACATTTTGGACATGTCTATGCGTCCAGCTTTGTGGGAACAGTCCAAAGCTGGATTTATGGACCAAAAAAATCCAAGGTTGCATGAGTTTGGTGAGGAAGAACTTGACTGGCCCGCATACAGGGGTGCAACTAAGCTGGTACGGTCCGGTACTGCGTACCACTAAAAGATTCTGCACCGGTATGCACTACCGGCAAGAGTTGGTGCAGCTGTCTGCTGTAGTGTAGTGTGCGGGTCGCAGGCTGCAGTATCAGCGTTATGCATGGGTTTCGGAGGTCCAGGCCCATCCAGTCAAGTCACCGTGACCCCTCAGCTGAATTCAACTGATACATTTCAACTATAAATTATACAAATTCATACAATATGGTAATGAAAAACTTAAATACCGATGTCACCAGTAAGTTATTGCAGTGCGATCTCAGTTTAATTATTTGGTTCATCGCTTCTGCAGCGATCGTGGTGACCAGCATGACTGAGGAGGACACTGAGCGGAGGGTGGGTGCAGGTCAGACTTGGGGAAGTTCCTCTAATGTCTCTGAAAATAAACAGAGGTTGTTCAGTGTGCAGAAACAAATGGAGGATTGAGTATTTTCAGCGCTCACAGTCAGCTGTCCCAGCGTGTGAGTTTGTTGATCCACTTTTGCACCGAAAGAAATGTTTCTGCTGTTTGTAAATGGATCGCCTATATCGTTCTCCACAGTTCACAGAAACAGTAATGAGTTATACGTGCGTGTGTTTGCTTGTATTAAATAGAAGCTTTGGTATAAAAAAAAAACATAATTCAGCAATTACAAGGCCCAGCTCAAAAAAAAAAGAAAAAAAAAGAAAAAAAAGACAGGTTCATTAAATAAATTTTAAAAAGAAGAAAAAACAAATGAATCCTGACGCCTTGCCTGGAAGCAGCAGGGGTGAAACGCACCGAAGCCTCGCTTAGCCACGGTCACGTGATGTAGGTGTTTTGAAGCAGGTTTCGGAGCAGTGTTTCGAAACACCTGCGCTTCAGAAGCTCGACACAGTGTCGAAACTTCAATGTCGAGCTTCCCATCCCCAGTTAACAGGCAACGACGTGTATATATCTAGGTATCCAGGCAGGCTATATATTTGGGATAAACTATAATGGAAATTGTGAGCTAGGCCCTCTTATCCAAAATCGGTGTCTGACCTCACAAATGCTCTTCTGGATAGATGAGCAGACACACTCCAGACTCTTGTAGGAAGCCTTCCCAAAAGAGTGGAAGATGTTATGGCCGCAAAAGAGGGCTTAACTCCATATTAATGCCTATGGATATAGAATTGGGGCAGTGCGGTGGCACAGTGGTTAGCACTTTTGCCTCACAGCAAGAAGGCTTGGGTTTGAAACCACCTTGGCCGGTGCCTTTCTGTGTGGAGTTTGTATGTTTTCCCTGTGTTTGCGTGGGTTTTCTCCAGGTACTCCGGTTTCTTCCCACAGTCCAGAGACATGCAGTTACTGGGGTTAGGTTAACTGAGTATTCTAAATTGTCGATAGGTGTGAATGGTTGTCTATCTCTCTGTGTTAACCCTGCGACAGGCTTTATTATAATTTACTCATAATCTTTATTTGTTGCACATAAAATGAAATTTTTTAGGCATTTTTTGTTTTAATTTAGATGATTATAATCTCAGCCTTCAAAGGATTATCAAGAAAAGGTGATTCAAGAATTTGGGAGAGCTTCACAGAGTGGACCGAGGCTGCTGTCAGTGCATCAAGAGCCATCACAGGTGTCATCAGGAAAGGAGCTACAACTTTCACAGTCCTGAGCCATTCCTGAACCAGAGACAACATCAGAAGCACTTTACCTGGGCTAAGAAGAAAATAACTAGACTGCTGCTCAGTGGTCTAAAGTCCTCTCTTCAGACAAAAATTAATTTTGCATTTCATTTAGATTTCAGGGTCCTGGAGGCTGAATGAAGACTGGAGAGACACAGAATCCAAGGTGTTTGAAATCCAGTGTGAAGTTTGTGCAGTCTGTGACATTTTGGGGTGCCATGTCATCTGCTGGTGTTGGCGGTGGTTGACTCACTCCATTTCATCCAGCTCAAATCCAATGCAGAGTCTACCAGGAGATTTTAGAGCACTTGATGTTTCCATCTTCTTTCACTCTTTATGGAGATGCTGATTTCCTTTTCTAGCATGACTTAACAACTGCCCACAGAGCCAAAGCTGCTACTAAATCATTTGCTGACCATGCTGTTATTTTGTTTGATTAGCCAGACAATTAACTTGACCTGAACCCCACAGAGAATCTATGGAGTATTGTGAAGAAGAAGATTAAAACCTGACCCACGGCTGCTATCAAAGCAACCTGGACTTAAATAATTACCTCACCAGAGCCATTAGCTGATCGCCTGCATATCACGTTTGTGAAAAATGAGTTCCAACCAAGTAGTGAGTGTATAAATGAACATCCGTCTCAGAAGTTCGACATTTTATTCATCCATTCATTTTCTTCTGCTTATCCTTTCCAGGGTCGCAGGGGGGCTGGAGCCTATCCCAGCTACCATATGGCAAGAAACAGGTTATAAATCCTTCATTCACTGATCACAGCAAATATTATAATAATGTGATATGTTGGATTTCTTTTTTGCATGAGCCAAAATCATCAAAAGGAAAAAAATATGTCTAAAAATGTAACACTGCATGTTGTGGTTAATGAATGTACAAAGATTGCCTTTCTAGCTCTAGCACATCTCCTTCATTGGTGACGTGTCAAGGAAGTGACGCCTCTGGCCTGCAGGGGGCGATGCCGCCCCGCTTTGTTGACATGCGTCACCAAACTGCGACGGACGGACGGTCAGAACCTGTAATTAGAAGCTGCAGAAAGAGTGGCAAAAGCTGGGAGCGCACAGTTCGAGCGAAAACAAAAGGAAAGAGCGGATTTCTCAGCGCCGGAAGACTCGTCTTAATGGGTGAGTGATTGTTATTGCGCTGCGCTCACAGTAGTCGATTTTTAAAAAATTTATTTTTTAAATAAAACCTGCAGTTTTCGAGGACAGAGTTTATCTTAATGTATCTGGACTGTCTGGCGGAGAAAAGACGATCTGAGATCCTCCAGCTTGTTGATAAACTGCAGCAAATTAACGGTAATTATCCTCGAAACGCAAGAAGCAGCGAAAAAACAAGGTTTAAATCCGAAAAAAAAGCGGATCAGTTATACTTCGCTTCTTCGTGTAAACAAACACTAATACCTGCATGCCAACCAAGAAGGTACGGTGCTTCTCCAACAATAAACCGTGGGTGACCCCAGAGCTGAAGGCCCTGCTGAACGAGAAGAAGAGGGCCTTCAGATCTGGAGACAAAGAGGAACTGAGGAGAGTGCAAAAGGATGTTAAATACAAGATCCGGAGAGGCAAATAAAGCTTCAGGAGGACGATGGAGTAACAGCTCCAACAGAACCATGTTGTTTTGGTTTTACTTGACCTAACTGCTGCCTTTGATACAGGAGACCACAACAGTTTAATATCTCGATTACACCACTTAGTAGGTATTGGTGGCACTGTTCTTAAATGGTTCAGTTCTTACCTGGCAGAGAGAACTTTTTCTGTGAACATTCTTGATGCTGAATCATCTTCTGCTTCCCTGCCATGTGGTGTCCCGCAGGGCTCAATTCTGGGCCCACTGCTTTTCTCGCTGTATTTACTGCCTCTGGGTTCTATCCTCAGAAGACATGGAATCTCATTTCATTGTTATGCTGACAATTGCCAAATTTATTTGCCCTTAAAGCAGAAGGATGTCCATTCCATAAAACATCTCCTGGCATGGTTCAAGGTGATATTAAAGATTGGTTGGCCTTGAACTTTTGTTTAAAATATACCCTTGGAGGTATATTTTAAACCCATTATTACTGCTCTTGGTTTTAAGGTGGACAGTGATTTTAAATTGGACAGCCAAATCAGAGCTGTAAAACCTTTTCTTTCTAGGCAGCACTTTGAAACAGTGATCCACGCTTTTATTTCATCTCGACTGGATTACTGTAGCTCACTGTATTTGGGAGTCAGTCAGTCGCTACTCTCACATCTGCAGCTAGTTCAGAATGCTGTGCCGTGACTTTTGACGGGAACTCAAAAGAGAGAGCACATGACCTCTGTCCTGGCCTCACTTCACTGGTTGCCTGTGTATTTTAGGATTAATTTTAAAGTTCTTATGTTTGTTTTAAAATCTTTGCACAATCTCACCCTGCTTTACCTCTCTGACCTTCTTCACCCCTACATACCTTGTCGGTCTCTCAGGTCAGCAGAACAGCTGCTCTTGGAGGTACCAAGATCAAGAAGGAAGCTCAGAGGGGCAGGGCTTTCTCTATCGTTGGTCCTAAGTTATGGAACGACTTGCCTTTGCAGGTTAGAGAGGCCCTTCACTGTTCGTCTTAAAACTCATCTTTTTTCCTTGGCTTTCAACTCCAGCGGGATCTAGTTTTAAACTGCATGTTTTTGTTTGTTTGTTTGTTTGTTTGTTTTTTAACTAGAAAGAGTTATTTAATTGTTATTTGTGTTTTAATGAACACTGTAAAGCACTTTGTGTCAGCTGTGGTTGTTTTTAAAGTGCTTTATAAATAAAGATGGTATGGTGTGGTATGGTATGGTAAACAAAGTCCGAGAAGTCTGGAGAAACATGAATAAAATCTCTGGCCACTTTGAGGACAGTGGAGGAGCCACTGTGTCTGCTGACCGGGGGTGGGCTAACGACCTGAATCTGTTTTTCAGCAGATTTGACTTTGGCCCGTTACCCACCTCCCCCACCCCACAGCTCCCATCTAACCCCCTCCGTATACTGTCCCCCTCTCTCCTGGTGGAGTGCTATCGCTGCCTGCACTCTCCTCACCTCCACCCACAACAGAGCCGGCTCCACCTCCCACCCCAACCCAGCCTCACATCCGCCTCACAGCTGATCAGGTGAGAAGTCAGCCCAGGAAGACAAAGATCAGGAAGGCAGCAGGTCCGGATGGAATTAGCTGCAGACTGCTCAGGGACTGTGCAGACCAGCTCTGTCAGGTGGTCCTGCACATCTTCAACCTGGAGAGGGTTCCTGAACTGTGGAAGACTTCCTGCATAGTTTCAGTGCCAAAGATCGCACATCCAAGAGAGCCCAACCACCACAGACCTGTGGCCCCGACTTCTCACCTGATGAAGACCATGGAGAGGCTCATCCTGCACCACCTTCGCCCTCTGGTGAGCTCAGCGCTGGACCCCCTGCAGTTCGCCTACCAGCCCTGCATCGGGGTGGACAACACCATTATCTACCTGCTGCACAGATCCCTCTCTCACCTAGAGCAGGCGGGGAACACTGTGAGGGTCATGTTCTTTGACTTCTCCGGTGCTTTCAACACCATCCAGCCTGCACTGCTGAGAGGGAAGCTGGAGGGAGCCGGAGTGGACAGGCAGCTGACGGCATGGACCATTGATTACCTCATCAACAGACCACAGCATGGGAGGCACCATGACGGTGTGTCTGATGTGGTAGTCTGCAGCACGGGGGCGCCACAGGGCACGGTCCTCTCACCTTTTCTGTTCAATATGTACACTTCACACTTCAGGTACAACTCAGACCACTGCCACCTACAGAAGTTCTCAGATGATACAGCCGTCATCGGATGCGTATCAGATGGGAACGATGAGGAACACAGGGGGGGTCGTCAGTGATTTTGTTGGCTGGTGAACCAAGTTGTTGTAAAATAGTTAACATCACTGGGGCAAGAATCACAGTGAATCTGATTCACTGCTGGCAGAGCACTTCAGGTCCGTATCACTGCTGGATATTTATTTTTCTTAGAGGAGAACTTTCCGCACATAAGCAGACATTCCCAGAAGACGTTGGTTCTCTTTGGATTTTCCTTCATATCGGAACGAACATGCTCAGTGATGAAATATAACAAATCCAGGTACAGATCCTCTCTCACTGATGCTCATCTGTCTGCTGTCCTTCACATTTTGCATCAGACACTGAAGCTGATTTTAATAAACTTTTTCTCACTGAACAAGAAAAAAAATGAAAAGATGAAGTACTTAAACTACAAACTAAATAGCCATAGCACTTTCTATAAAGTTAAAAGACTGAAATTTTGCAAAATCATCCACATTTTGTTCATAATTTATTAGGGAATAGTGATAAAATGTTTTTGTTTCTTTTTTTGTTTGTTTCTTTCTTCTTTTTTCTTTTTTTCTTCCTATTTCACATTTTCATTGCCTAATTGCAACATCTACTCTTACTGCATGTGTGCTTTTATCCCGTTGGCTGCAGGCACATCTAAAACAATTTTATTTTCCTGTAAACCTTAATATATGATCCTAAAACAGGGCGCATAAATGTACTTGTTGACCTTGTATCATACTTGCTGGTCAGCTAAGCCTTTGTATGAGTTTGCTTTGTTTATTTTTTACTTGTTCTCAGAACATTAATCACTGCTCCGGCTGGGGTGCTGCCATAGCTCACCTGGTTGAGTAGGCAACCCATGTGTCATCCCTCTCTCCCTCCTCACTTTCCTGTCTAATAAAGAATAAAATGCCCCCCAAAATGAATCTTTAAAACACCACCGGGGCTTTATTATCTATTGAGAAAATTCAAGATGAGTGAAAGATGGTTGTGTGGATGAGCTCTCCTATTTTTTTTAAGATAATGCTTGTGGTCCACATTAACATGCATTCATAACCCTCGGTCTGTTGGACTACAATGGGGGTTTTGTTTTTTATTTACCTGTTGCCATGGTGAATCACAGTATTGGAGTGTCATTGATGATGGAGTTCTTTCATTGCTCGTGCATGCGGCATTAGACTCAGAGTTTGTTAAACCTTCTTTCTGAGACTGGGAGTGAAATATTGGACTGCTTTCTGACCAACAGTTTGCTTCTTTTGAATATTTTATCATGCAGTGATACATTTTATTCATACATTCAACAGCTAGGTTATGCATCTGCTTTTGCAGTTTTTTCACTGCGTCGCAGTTTAAATAGATTTTCATTAGTGATCCGTCTATCACTAAGAAGAAATTCATCCTCTGTCCTGCTCTGATGATTGTGTCTTTTGTCTTCCGTGCAGTTGGACTATAGTGCATCAGGAGCTGCAGCAGGGATGAGGATCCGGCTGCAGTGTCCCGGACACGCCGCCAGCCTTCTCTCCGAGCTTAACTGCTGCCGCCAATCCCGTCAGTACTGCGATGTATTCCTGCAAGTTGGCAACCGGACATTCGCAGCCCACCGCGCAGTGCTGGCCTGCGCTGGGACGTACTTTCGTAACCTGTTTACCAGAACTCCGACCACATCCACTGCCGCCTTCTCTCTGGAGTTTATCTCCCCAGCTAACTTTGAGAAAGTGCTGACGTTCGTCTACACGGGAGAGATCGTGACTGATCTCATAGATGTCGGGGTCCTGTACGAGCTGGCCGAGCGGCTCGGAGTCAGTGAATTGGTGAAGGCTTGTCATGCCACCTTCCCTGACCTGCAGGTTTCTGTTTCTGCAAACTGCAAAACGAGCAGTCCAGGAGACGTCACCCTGGACTCCAGCATGGTGACTGCTGCACCCACGGTGGCTGCAGTTAGTGCAGCTTCTGTGTCGTCTGTGTGTTCCTCTGCTGCTTCCTGCTCCTCTCTGTCTTCATCTGTTGGTCCGTCTGTTGCCCCCTCGCCTCTTTTCCAAACCAGGACAGGCCGGTCAGTCCGCGAAGCTCATGCTGGGGCTCTGTCTCTGGACCTAAAGGCAGAAGATGTCCAGTCTCATATCGGCTACGGGCAGATGGCAGCAGATCATCCGCCTTTATCCAGCAGCAGCGGAATTTCAATTCAGGCTGATGCCGTGCAGCCTGTGGGCCCTGTGGTCCAGCTGAAGACCGAGCAGGGCCTGAACGATGGGGAGGCGGAAGGCTGCTGTGAGGATGGTGACACAGATGGTCAAGTGGTTTCTGAGAGCGTGGGCGGCTCTCTGTCTCGGAGCAGTGACCCTGTCACGTCTGACTCCTGCTCCCTTCCTGACTCTTCCAGCTATGCTCAGCGCTGAGGCCTGCGCGCCAACATCATCGTCAGGAGAGTCTCCGGGTCGCCTGCAGGTGGCGGCGGTGGAGGGAGGTGTGGGTTTGCAGAGGGACAGCAGGCTGATGTTTGGGGAGGTGGAGGAGGAGAGGGAGGCTCTGCAAGGTAATGGAGCAGTGGAGGGAACAGAGGAGGAGCAGTGGAGACAGTTTGCAGGAGAGATCATCGAGCTGGAGCGATGATGAGAACTTCATGGAGGAGGGAGAGGAGGAGGAGGATGAAGATGACCTTGTGTGTGTGGAGAATGGAGACGGAGGGAATGTGAGCAGCCAGGTAATATTTCTGTTTGTTAGCAGTACAATAGTTAAGGTACCGGGTCATTCCTATATAAAATTGACCCCCTCAGAATCTGGTGATTTTTAATGTTCTGTAACTTTGATGTACTTAATCAAGTCGAGCAAAATTTGACACATTCTGAACATTTTCTGAGTTATAAGACTTTGGAGGACATGGGGAGGGGTTGTGACTTTTTCCAGTGTTTCTGAGCTCTCGTGATTTCCTAAATCATTATTTTTCCAAGTAAGAAATAATGTTCTTCATTCCTCCAGGTGACAGGAAACATGCTGACATGTAAAGCTTGCACAGCACCGCTCCCAGCAGACCCGGCTGCTATCAGAAGACACGGTGAGACCCACCTGACGGAGCTGGGGCTCTGCAAGGTGTGTGGGGCCTCGTTTCCAGACCGCACCGCGGGCGCCGCCCACTCCTTCACGCATGTGGGAGTGCAGCTCTTCACCTGTGACATGTGCCACCTGCAGTTCTGCAGCCAAAAGAAACTGCTGCGGCACCACCGCCAGGCAGCATCCGAGTTACACCATCCCGCAGGGGGCGCTGACCAACAGCAGCCGGCCTGGAGATGCAGCAGTGTGCCGTATGCACCAAAACCCTCAGCAAGGACTTCCAGGTTAGTGGAGATTTAAGGCGTGTTTTTGAAGTCCGATGTGTAAAAGTACAGTTTCAGGTATGTTTGATACATAAATGGCCCAGCACGTGGGACTCAACATACGATCCGACAGTTAAAAAAGCTGTTTTGTAGTGTGGGTTATTTCCTCCCTTTTTTTTCTGCATGAATTAAACAGGTAAAAGGTCCAAATGTGGCACTGGCTTTTGCAAGCTCTTTCTGTGAGCCACAGCAGGCTCTCGATTCATCAGGTCATCTCCAGGATGCAAACAAATCCACTGGAGAGAGAGCAGGAATGGCTAATGGTTGGGTATACTTTGGGGACAAAGAGCTCTCTGGTGTGCTCAGTCACGAGGCCAGAGGTGACTGATCATAGGATGCTTTCCATGGTAAAGAAAAACACTCTTCACAACATCCAGCCCAGTGAAGGCATATCATCATTCATGTCTGATATGAAGAAAAGCTTTTACCAGAGGGTTCACCACAAGATACAAACAGCTTATCAGATTAAAAAACAGAAACGTAGGTGCCCCTGGACAAACAGGAATACCGATAGCCTTGGAACAACCCGGGAAAAAGGAAAAAAATGATTCACTATAAAATAATTAATCCGTATTACTACACACCTTCCAGATGACATACAACCGGGTTTAATTAGAGTTTTTATGCATGGCTGCATATTCTTCGGATGAGTTACAGGTTCAGATCACATCAGTTTTATTTATGTAGACCGAAAGTTACATTTTGCTTTAAAATCAGTGTATGACGCTACGTACGCTCTGACTTTCGATCCCATTGAGGACAAACAAAAGGAAGAAGCTTAAGGAAGAGGCAAGCAAATAACCCCAGCATGGCGATACTGCAGATAATTACAAAACATACAAAAATGTAGATCCTAGAAGGAAACTGAGTACCTTCTAAACTCTCTGGGTATCAAAGCGCTCTCGCAGAGATCCGTGTGAATGCAGCAGGTTTCTGCCGCAGTTGGTTTTGAGTCATTTTTGTGTTTCTCAGCGCTCGTCTCGCTGGTTTCAAAGTGCACAAAGGTCAGCTGGGAAAAACGTAGTCACGAATATTTAAACTTAATGAGGAATGCCTCCGATCTGAAGCTGAGTGTTCAGGAGCTTTGTTGAATTTATTGTTGGTTTTGCTGTTTTAAGTTCATTATTTTAAAAAAAGAATGCAAAGGTCATGAAATCTTAAAAACCAAGCCCGCTTCAGTTGTCTTTTCAGTTTTTTATTAAAGCTTCTGTAGAAGGAACTGCACTCCTAGAGATATTTATTGGCATGACCGTGTGACCCGTCGTGATGAGGAAAAAGTGGGTCCCCTGCTACACACCTGCTGCCTTAATGAAACCCCTCGCATTAGTTTTGTGTTTCTCTCTTCCTCAGACTGTCAAAGATCACCTGCTGAGCCACGTGTGTCCCCAGAGCCTGAGCTGTGGCGTGTGTCATCTCCCCCAGCTGTCCCTGTGCTCCCTGCTGTGGCACGCTCTCACCCACCTCTCCCTGCCCGTCTTCACCTGCCCACACTGCGCCCGCTGCTTTGCAGAGCGTGCCCTGCTGGACCGACACATGGCTGTGCATGCCGAGGAGGCGGCGGCTAAGGAGAGGGAGCAGTCAGCACTGAGGGCTTACAGAGTCAGGGCAGATGGCGGCAGCGGTGGAGGAGGAGGAGCTGAGGAGCTACATTGCTTCCTGTGCCCGCAGACTTTCCGCTCGTCCTCAGCATTTCAGTACCACCTCAGCCTGCACGCCAGCGAGTCCCCGGGAAACGGGGGAGGAGTTGGCGGCCAGGGGTGGTTAGGGAAGCGTAAAGCAGATCAGTCTCTGGAGTGCCCACCATCTTCCTGTTCCTCCTCCTCTCCACGGGACGCTGGCAATCTTGTTAAAATGAGCAGCCTTGGTTTGGGTTTGGGAATGGGCTTAAACATGCCGGACAAGTTTTTTCAAGGGCCGATACACGGCGTGTCTTCTGGGGTCCTAACCAACGGGACCTCCGGGCAGGACAGCGGAGGCGGACCTGCAGGGGTGCGTGGGAAGTGGTACCGGTGTCGCTACTGCGGTAAACGTTTCGCCCACTCCGGGGAGTTCACCTACCACCTCCGCATCCACACCGGGGAGAAACCCTACCAGTGTAAAGTGTGTCTGCGCTTCTTCAGGGGCCGCTCCACCATGATCTGCCACCTGAAGACGCACGCCGGCGCCCTCATGTACCGCTGCACCGTCTGCGGCCTTTACTTCTCCACGCTGAAGCTGGTGTCGTCACACATGGAGCTCCACAAGGACCACTTACCGCCGGACTTCAACATCGAGCAGACCTTCATGTACAACGATCACTCTAAAGAACCGCTGCCCACTGTGGACACCTGATGGGCATCCCTGTTCCTTCTCTGTTGCCTCGTCTGTCTCTGGTTGCCGTGGACCACAAACTGATTATAGTAGACTAGAGCTGCAACTAACTGATACACCAACACATCAGCCTATCAACAGGTAGGCTGTGCACCGTGGGCAGTGACTCTGCCCTGTCACAGCAATTTAGTGCCGGCTAACTGTTAAAAAATAGTCTGAAGAGTTAAGACTTCAAAATTGTTCTTTCCTTTTTTTCTTTCCCTGGTACAGAACAGAGGATAAATAACATGAATATCAGCAAAAAACGACATCCAGCTGTTGGCCGAATTCTTATTATAAACACTGGTATCGGCCCAGAAATGCAGTGACTTATTTATTTATTTTTTTTATTAATCATTTGATCTCTAAATTATTATAAACATCTTAATATTGCTTATTTTGTTTGGCCAACTTTTCCAAAACACACAAATGTTCGCATGAATTCATGTAACTCACACTTTAGGAGCTGGATACCAGAAGTTGTTTGGCATTTTTTCCTTCATAAAGCTTTTACACAACTGCAGGATATAAATTAGCCAAATTACTTCAGATTACAGATTAATTACTCTCCCATTAAAGGCCATTACCTTTGGTCAGATTGACTAATTAAGTATATGTTAAGTCTGTTAAGGGTGGGTGGGGGGGGGGTCTTCAAAATAATTGTGTTGTCTTAAATCAGTGATTGTAATTGCAGTGTAATTACAGAGTAATTACACTGCAATTACATATTGAGTAGCACCTCATTGTAGCACATTAGACAAATACTAAATATTTTCATATGTGGTTTTTTTTTTCCTTTCACTGTGTTTTAAAGCATTGATTCCCAAACAGAGAGCGGTACTTGTACCCTGAGGGGTACTTAACGCAGGTCTTTGAGGTTTCACCTATTTTTTATTTTTTTTTTGCAGCTCATGAAGAGCGATGTTTCGAGTGGCACCTTCTCTGCTTAAGTCCGAAGATTATTCAATTTAGAAAAATCTGAAATCACAAATAGATTGTGGGAAAGAAATGTGGAACTGAGACAATGATAACTGATTAAAAAAATAAAAAATAAATTATTTATTTATGTAGGGCCAGTTCACAACAGCAGCCATCAAAAAGTGCCTTGTATTAGAAGGTAAAGACTCCTTAAATTCTTTGCTAAAAATAGTCTTCTAAAAGTAGTGCATTAAATGGCTGAAATATGTTTCTACTTAAACTCGATTTAAAAACCAAATTGAACACTTTTTGGAATATTATGGATGATTTATGTAATTTGGCGCCCGAGTACAAAAGTCCAGTCAGCTCATTAATACGATGAGTCAGCCCAACAGATAGTAACTAATTATTTATTTAAAAGTCTGAGGAGAACGAGATTCTTCCACCCGTTGAAGTCTTCTCTGCTGCCTCAACCCCTGCTGGTCAACTCCAACTCCTCCCCTTTCTCATTCCCTAGTTTCTACATCCTTTCATCCTCTCCTTCTGTCCTAGTCCCTCCCAGCAGACATCCAAGCAGAAGAGGGAAAGGGATTGAGGCAACAGGAACAAAAGTCAGGCGCCTTTGCCTCATTTTACAGCAGTGTCAACTTTGCTTTTATTTTATTTTTTAAACTTCTAATCATTCCCAGTATCACACAGTGTGACAAGATATACCTTTTTTGCAGAGTGAAAGGGGGAGCATCCATCCATGTTCTGCCACTTATCCGGGTCGAGGTGAAGCAGTTTAAGCAGAGATGCCCAGACCTCCCTCTCCCCAGCCAGCTCTTTCAGGGGGATACTGATGTAGAGGAGAAATGGCCTGACTCTAAGACCATCACAAATGACCGAGCTCCTCATCTTATCACTAAGAAAGAGCCTAGATGCCCAGATGAAGAAGTCAGTTTCTCTCATTCTTTCAGTTACTACCCGGAGTTTGCCGCCATGGGTGAGGGTAAGAGCGTAGGTTGACCGGTAAATCGACAGCTTCGCTTTCACACTCGGGTCACGCCACGAGAGACCGGTACAGCATCCGCATCGAAGCAGATGCCACAGCATTCGGTCACTATGCTGTTCTCCAGCTAGTAACCATAGCCTCAGGTGCTAACTCTCACCCCAGCCACTTCACACTGAGCTTCGGCACGAGCTGGACAGACGTGGCTCGACGAGGCCAACGGGACCGCGTCATCTGTGAAAACCTGAGATGAGATCCTGAGACTGCCACCATCCAGTGATGCTCTTCTGATAAGCTTGATTCTGGAGGAGGCTTTTTATTCTCTGCTGCAAACTTACTGCATGCCGCTGATTTTTTTCTTTTTTTTTTTTTGAGGACTTTAGGGAAGCAGATGCTGACACTAACCTTTTTAGACATGGCTAGAAAACAAAACAAAACTGGGAATCGCTGTTTTAAAGCACAAAAATTAGTATTTTTATAGGGTAGAAGCTGAAACTATTTCTATTTATTTCGGTTTCTGTTGATCGATTAATCGTTTACCTCTGGACTTTTGTAAGGTAGTGGCCATATTTTCTGTTAGGAACCGTTCACTGAGTCAAAGTGCAGTTTTGTCCCTTTGAACTAAGAGAAGATGAAGCCACTTGGTGGCAGTGTGTCCTGACGTTAGTAGGTAACAGACAGGGAGCTGTGGCAGCTCTCTGTAGGTATGATCTATAACATCAGGGTATGTTTTTAATGTCAGCGATTGTAATTACAGGGTAGTTACACTGTAATTGCATATTAACGTAGCACCTCATTGTAGCGTAGTAATTCTTCCTATTTACACTCACTGTTTTAAAAAACTACACATTTTTATCTGTTCTTATGTTCCATGTGTCACTCAGCATGTGAACGTTAACATTGAAGTGCCCATTTACACATTTCTGTGTGATATTTGTGTCTTACCTCATATTTATGACAGCAGTGTGACTATTTATTTTTATTCCTTTTATCTATTTCTAAAGATGAATATGAATGTTTTTTAAATATTGTTTTTGAAACTGATAAAATAAATGCCTCTAGGAAGACTGTTATCACCCCTGAATTGTTTTTTTTAATCTGTTTGATGCCCTGCTCCGTCATCAGAAATTCAGTGATGATTTTGCAGAAATCTGCATTGCCTACTTCCAGCAGCTCAGACCTTTGCCCTTTCAAAGCCTGGTCTCTTCCTGCCATTGTGCCATTTGTGGACAGACACCACCTCCCCCACCACCCTTTTCCCTTTCTTTTTCTTTTTTTTTTCCGCTGCCTTCTTATCGTTTAAACTGTTGAACATGACACATTCCAGAAATGGAAGTCAATGTAATAAAGATCTGCAGAAAGAAGAAAAGATAGCAAAGTACAAGAAAAGCAGATTTGCTTGTTAAAATAAACAAAAGTTTCCAAAGGAGTGGCTCTGCCTTGTCATTATCATGTCGGCATACAAAATCCAACTCAGCTTTTTCCAGCTCGGATCAAAACAAGCAGCGTTTGAGGGGGTTTTATTGCATTTATACAGAATACGATTGCATCAGCATCCAGATAAGCAGATAAATAAGCGTTTTAGTAACATTAAGCTTTGATTTCTATGCAATAAAAAAAAAGTTACATTTTCACATTTGCATTTGTTTATATGAATATGAGGATTTTTCCTGTTGGGCACTGCAGCACATTTGTTGACACAAATTCCCGGCACATTCTCCATGCCACAAGTTCCTGTGGGAGTTGAGCAGCTTTGCGGAAAGACATCAAACATTTCCTGTCCTCCTGTGTGCAAAACTGTGATCAGATACTTGTTTAACAAAACAGGAAGTGGATTATGAGAGGAAGGTGTGAACCCGATTTGATCCCGGTGGTACTTAGAACTAAATCCAGCCCTGTTGCTTCTATCAAATATTCATTTAAAAAATGTCCCGCTCTGATGCTTACAACATCCTTAGCTCAGCTTTCTTCTTATGATCCGACATCAGATTGGCTGGTGCTGGCGTTACTTAGCTTCCCTGGATCTCCCCCGCCATTGTTTGCAGTGTTGGCCTTGGCCCTGGCTCTGGCTCTGGCTCCCGCCTCTGCTCCCACCTGGTCTGCGGTCCCCTCTCTGGGGATGTAGTTCAACACGGTGTTGATCAGGTTGTTCCGAAAGCTCTTGCTTAGGAAGTTGTAAAGGAAAGGGTTGGCAACACAGTGTAAAAGCGAAATGCTCTGCACCACACTAAAAGAGAAGTAGAGCCCTTCCATTGTGTTGCAGCTGAAGAGGTAGGGGTCAAGGTCGTCTATAATCATCAAGAATATGACCAAGTGGTAGGGCAGCCAGCACGTGACAAACACCAGGGAGTACACGTGCACCAGCCAAACATCCCGACGGTTGCGCACATCCGGCGCTGTTCGGGCTGCACGAGCAATCAGCACGTTGCAGGTGATGATGACAGCGGCCGGGCCCAGGAACTGGAAGATCAGGCAAAGGAAGGTCACAGAGACAAACCATTCAGTGTAGTTGTATTCAGGCAGCATGTAACAACCTGGCTCCTCCCACTCCAGAAGATCCACATGGACGTTCTCCAACAGAGCCAGAAACAAGGAGAATGCCCAGACACCCCCGCAGACCAGCCAGCGTTGCCTACCTCCCAAAGGGAAGAAGCTTGAAGATGATGGTCTTGACAAGGAGCGATAGCGCTCGAGGGTCATGAGGGCCAGGAAGAAGGAGCTGCTGTAGAAGTTGACCACGTAGATGAGGTTGGTGACCTTGCAGAGGAAGCGACCCCACAGCCAAACCTGGTCCATGGTCACTTCCATCATGAAGAAAGGAAGGATCACAATCACCATCAGGTCCGACAGGCTCACATTGATGATGCAGAAGAGGACCCCATTAGCTGAATGCCTTCGACGCCAGTTGACCCAGACGACCAGCATGTTCTCCAGCAGGCCCACCATGAAGATAAAAAGGTAGATCAGGAAGAGGCCGATGCGGCGGTAGTTCGCATTGAGGTGGAGGGTGCACTCGAAGACGAACCACGGCGTGCCATTCAAGTAATCCAGCGAGTGGTTGTGAAGGGTCATGTTCTGGAGTGAAAAGCAAACGCAAACTGTTTCATATTTGGACAGAGTTCAGATTTAGTTTGAGGTTAATCTGATTATGTTTTCAGACCTTACATAAGAGAGGCACAGGAGGAGGAGGAGGGTTACTCAAAATGCTTTTGAGAGGTGGATACAAAAAGCCCAGCAGATTATTAGAAAACCCATTTCACAACCTACAGCCTGCAGTTCAAAGCAGGAGTGGCCTTACTTTGAGGTGCTGTGAACGCATGCATGGATTTGTTTAGAATTCAGATTTAAAGCATCTTTTTCATTCAGAATACTCCACAGATATAACTCCGCACATCTACAACACACAGTATTAAAACAAGAGTTGGTTTTCGCTCCATGCATTCTGCTTTCTCACTAAAATCTGAAGAAGTTAGAACTCCACAAACAGAGAGGAAAAAAAATTAAAATTGATTAACTATATAGGCCAAACATTAAAGTAGCTCTTTATGCAAGAAGTGTTACGCAGGTTTTGACATCTTCGGACTTTATCCTCACCTCCGTGCACCTTGGAAGAAGGCAAAGTTGTCCGAGGCACCTCTACTTTGCTTCTCATCACAATCAGCCACCTGAATTACCCAAAATGCAACCTAAAACTACAGACATGCTTGCCTCTTCATTTAGAGCCAATGCCAAATCTGTAGCATATTTTTCATTAAGAAAATTAAAATGAAACACTGAACCAGAAAATTCTTCGCTCACTAAAATCTGAAGAGGTCAAAACAGCAGAAACTCGTGCACGAAGCAGAAATACATCGACCCTAATGAAGGCCACAAACTGAAACGCATCGGTCAAGCAATAAAGTTGCTCTTTACACAACAAAGTGTTGCTGGATCTCTGACCTCTTCAGACTTTATCATCTTCATCAAGGTGTCAGATTTTGAAGAGAAGTCTCTATTCTGCTTACCTACCAAAATACAACCTAATCTGCCATTAAAGAAAAAAAAAATTATAATATAAAGTATCTATAGAACCATGCAGTCAAACCCAAACACCTGCAGTTCGATCCAGATTACAAGTAACGCCGCTTTTAGCAAAATTTAAAAATGCAATTTTTTTTTTGTACCTCTGCGGTGATGAACTGAAGAGGAGCTAAAAAGTGAAGGTCGCTCCTGAGGCCTTGTTGTCGTCTGGAGAGTCTTCTGCGTGAAGTCTGCAGATGGGAGATGTGTCCTTCCAGCTTTGCTGCTCAGGACTATGTGGCCAATCAAACAGGAGTTTCTACCCTCCCATTTCCCATGAAAGCCCACACACATGCACACACACAAATATGACACCCTCAGTGAGTATTGGTTAGGAGGCCTGAGGTCCAGGGACACCACAAAGCTACAAATCAATGTAAATTGTAGTTAGTAGCCTAAATACAAACAACAATATAAAATGCTAACTATTTGTTTTAATGTCTTATTCTATGTTTAACAGAAATGTCTCTAATATTAAGATGTACTAAGGCCATTCTAGTTAAAAAGAAAATGAATAATTTGTTAAGTATGAGTAGGGAAGTTATATTAAAAAGGGAAGAATTTCTAAAACTATAAATACAAATTTCCAATAATAAAACTTGTTTCTCAGTGAACCAATTTACTTCCCTTTGTAATCACATCCTGTACGCCACTGCCTGCCACTTATCATGCCTCAATTATACCCAATTAAATAAATAAAAATAAGAATCACATCTACAATTTTAATCTCAGGAATTTAGATGTTTTCCATCTTTTTTTGTAAACTTGAATGGCTCAAACCAAGATCACCACCTATGTTCTCCTAAAAAAACACAAGCCTGTAAAGTAATAAGATAGTTGTAGAAGAGTTGGCATAGTTTGTTTTTTTTAAACAGGGAGGGTTAACTTGTTGGTTATTAAATTGCATTTTTAAAAAAATAACCCGGATTAAGCTGAGAATCACGCAAAGATTCTAGTAGTACTGTAGAATAAAGATGGCTGTAATTCCTAAAGAGTTAATCCAATGCTTTTGTTAAACCATATGAACATGTAAAGGAAACGGTGCGGGCCCCACTCGGTCCGGGTTGCTTTGGGGATCGTGTGGATGATAATGTGGTTACTTTAAATTTTCTGATTCTGTAGATTTGTGTTTTAAATCTGGAGATTTTTGAAGTTACACTGATGTTACACAAGACTGACTAACTGCTGATATTTTTATAGGACTCTGTGAAGTCCTGTGATAAACTAAGTACGCACTGTGGTTCAGCAAATTGTAGGAGACTTTGTCAGTCTCTCAAATTGTTGTGGAGGAGTTCAGATTGTGTTAACTGACAACTGAGACTACCATGACCTGGATGACTGAGAACCTACAAAGACATTACATTTAATAACATGACATGCTAACATTACCTCAACTTTGATATAATGTCATAAGCAGGTTAATAAAATTCATCATATTTAGTGTGGTCTGGTTATTTTCCAACCATAGATCAATGATGCTGCAGTTTCACCAAGATGTTGAAACAGATGCTGTAAGTTGTGAGGTGAGGCCTCCGTGGATCAGACTTGTCTGTCCATCACATCCCACAGATGCTCGATCGGATTGAGATCTGGGGGTTTTGGAGGCCAAGTCAACACATCAAACTCAATGTTGTGCCAGGGTGCATTATCCTGCGGGAAAAGGCCACTGCCATCAGGGAATACCGTTTCCATGAAAGGGTGCAGATTCACATATGTTTAGGTTGGTGGTGTGTGTCACAGTAAAAATCCACATGGATGGGAGGACCCAAGGTTTCCAAGCAGAACATTGCCCAAACCATCACACTGCCTCAGTCGACATGCCTTCTTCCCATAGTTTACTGGTGCCAGGTGTTCCCAGGTAAGCGACGCACACACCCAGCCATCCACATGATGTAAAAGAAAATGATTCATCAGACCAGTCCACCTTCTTCCATTGCTCTGTGGTCCAGTTCTGGCCCTTGTCAAACTCACTCAAATCCTTACATTTGCCCATTTCTCCTGCTTCCAACACATCAACTTTGAGGACAAAATGTCCATTTGCTCTCCATTATGTCCCACCCACTATCAGGTGCGATAACCAGTGTTATTCACTTCACCAGTGGGCACAATGTTGTGCTTGATCAGTGTCTGAGCATTTCTTTATCCTACCTGTTTTTGTTCCTTTGTGTGCCTCATGCTCCAGTTCCTAAATTTGGATTTTGCTGTTTCTTGTGCCAGGCTCAGGTTTTCATTTACCTGTCTGTGAGTCCTGCATCAGGTCCTCCTCTTTGTTTTATGAGATTCACAATGATGTCTCATCATCTACAGTACATAATACCATCAAGAGTCTGAGAATCTGGAGAAATCTCTGTGCACGAGCGACAAGGCCAAAAATTCTGTATTTGATGCCTGTGATCTTGCGGCCTTCAGACAGCACTGCATTAAAAAAACAGGCATGATTCAGTTTTAAGCAGGTGGAAGGGAAGCAAGGCCAGGAGGACTGGAGGTGGAATTAAAGTGTTCTACCATGTTGTGGAATAGGAAGAGTAGGGGCAGGGGAGTAGGGGAGAGTATGTGAATCATGTTGTGGAGGTGAAGAGTGTCAGACAAGAGCATGAGTTTGAAGCTGGAAATCGAAGGGGTGATGATGAATATTTTTAGTGTGTTTGCCCTACAGGTTGGATGTTGGAGAGAGAGGAATTCTAGAGTAAGATGGATGTAGTGGTACAGAGTGTCCTCAGGGGGAGAGAGTGGTGATTGGAGCAGACTTCAGTGGACATGTAGCTGAACAGAGGTGATGAGGAAGTGTTGGGTGGGTATGGTGTTAAGGCGAGAAATGCAGAATGACAGATGGAGGATTTTGCAAAAAAGGTTGGAACGCATGGTGAACACATACTTTAAGAGGGAAGAACATGGGGTATCCTAAGAGTACAGAGCACAGAGCTCAGGAAGGAGTTGGGACACATTCTGGGTGGTAAGAGTTAGCAGATGACTGGGAAAGTACAGCTATAGTGCTGAGGGAAACTGCAAAGGTGGTCGCTGTATCCTCTGGACAGAAGAGAGGGGAAGAAGAGACTTGGTGGCAGAACGAGGAAGAACAGAAAAGTATGCAAAGGAAGAGGTTAACAAAGAAAAAGTGTGATAAGTCCAGGAGATGAAGAAAAGTAGACAGAAGAACTGGGAGGCTAGGCTTACAGTAAAGGGAGAGGTAAGAAAATCAAAGGAAAAGGCTTATGGTGAGTTGTGAAGCTGGATACCCGGGAAGAAAAAGACTTATCAATTGGCTAGGAAGAAATCAAGCTGGAAAGGATGTGCAGCAGGTTAGGGTGGTTAAAGACAGAGATGGAAATGCGCTAACAAGTGTGTCAAGAAAATGGACGGAGTACTTTATGGAGCTCGTGTATGTAGAAAATGAGAGAGGACGATGGATGGAGGAGTTAGTGAATCAGGAAGTGCAGAGGGAGTACATCAGGGATCTGTGCTGAGCCCCTTCTTATTTTCAGTTGTGATGGACAGGCTGACAGATGAGGTCTCCATTGATTATGATGTTTTGCAGACAATATTGTGATCTGTATTGAGAGTAGCGAGCAGGTGGAAACGATAGCATGGAGAGGTGGAGGTATGCCCTGCAGAGCAGAGGAATGAAAGTCAGTAGAAGCAAGACAATACATGTGTGAATGAGAGGGAGACAGGTGGAAAGGTGAACATGCAAAGAATAGAGATAGTGAAGGTAGATGAGTTTAAATACCTAGAGTCAAGCATCCAAAGCAACAAACAGTATACACGAAGAGCGTGCAGGCAGGGTACAGCAGGTGGAGATGAGTGTCAGAGGTGATTTGTGACTGGACAGCAGCAAGAATGAAAGGGACCTGCTGTGATGTTTGGTTTGGAGACGGTGGGACTGACAAAAAGACGAGAGGCCGAGCTGGAGGTGGCAGAGTTAAAGCAACTAAGATTTTCATTGGGAGTGACCAGAATGGGCAAGATTAGAAACGAGTATTTCAGAGGGACAGCCCAGGTTGAGTGTTTTGGAAACAAAGTTAGAGCCGAGGCTGAGATGGTTTGGACATGCAGAGGAGGGATAGTGGATATATTTGACAAAGGATGTCGAAGATGGAGCTGCCAGGTAGGAGGAAAAGACCTCAGACCGCATTGTTTTTATTTAATTGGGGTAATACATGTCAATACTGGGTGACAGTAATAGTGTCACCTAGTGGCAGCAGCCAATCAGTGTTATCATCATCTGATATACACTTTTTAAAAATTTTGCATACAGCAACCTGACAAATAAACAGCATCTTTGCTGAGTATAAACGTGTAATTTGTTCGGCCAATAAGAGTCCAACCTAAAAACATACGATCAGTTTAGGTTTGCATCAAGTCAAAGATGAGTTGGAATTGTTATCTCACATGATCATGTATGATGTCATTGAGAACAGTGCAGAAACAGTAAAAACAGGCCCCACATAACAGAGAACAATGCCAGGAAGCTCTCCTGTGTGCTGCGGTGAGCGGCGTATAGCAGGAGGTGGGAGGCCTGGGCCACTTCAGCCTCACTGAGGAAGGAGGCTTGTTAATCTAGATAAGCACACACATCCTCGTTATCACACCATTTCAACACTCTTCAAAAGTGATCTTAGATTCATCTCTGTGGTTACAGAGCAGGTGATTTAATAATTTGAGTACTGAGATGCTTATATTAGAATGGTTAGGATTGTTCTGGAGGGATGGTGGACTAAAGGAAACAAGTGCATGTCTCCTGATGAGTGAGCCCTGATAAAACCCTGGCCTCTCAGCTAAAACCAAGGTCAACATCATATGGAGAGAATGCAGGAACGTTTATGTTGGCCACGATTCCCACTGATTAATGGGATCTGTTACCCGGACCCAATGTTCCTACTGTCCCTGGGGGGTGGTCAGCAGTTTGTTGCTTACTGACCCTTCAACTGCTCCCTCCTTCTGTCGCACTGCTCATCCTGTTGCCTGGGCCACCCTTCGGTTTTCTGGTGAAACGAGGAGGAACCGGTCAGCAAATCTGATCTCCGCTGATGAAACAGGAAGGAACCAGTCAGCAGAAAAACATCTTCTGGAAAGAGCGAGACAAAAAGCAGCCCCTGGCCATCACGTTATCCAAGAACGGCTCTAATGTCAACACCTACACTTTACCTGATAGTCTGACATGCAAAATAGCACTTACCCACCAATAAACTACCTCCAAGGTAACCATTTACCTGCACCGTTTGCAACTCTAACTACACAAGCGAGAAAGCGGAGGAAAGCTACAGCACACTGCACTTTAACAGTAACACTTTAACAGCTGTGGTTTAAGATGTACTTCTCCCAGTACAGCCAGTTAGACATTTGCAGAGCCATTGCTTCATCGCTACAGACGTCAAGTCAAACATGAACGCTTTCTGTTGGGGTGAATGGTAACATTTTGCTCAAGTGCGTGAAATAAGACTGACCCTTGTCCAAACACAGACTGCTGGGGATCACCTCAGCTAATGTGACTTACCAAACTGGGCCTCAAAACTATGTTTGTGCTGTTGGTGCCTTTTGGGTCATTTTAACAACATTGTAATTATATATTGTTGCGAGGTACAAATGTTTGTGCTTTAGATTTTGTGAGATAACAGTATTTTATACAGTTCTGGATTCAAACATGGAAACAGTCAAAACACCAACTTTGGGCATTAAAAATGACATCACCACTGGTTTCCATACTCTATGGTCACATCCGAGGAGAGTAATCTCAAACCTTATTGAGGTCATGGGTCACACTCATTTGAGTTTCTTTCAGCCGAAAAATAATGGGAGTAGAGAATTACACTGACCTCAACACACCCTCACGACCTTCAGTGATTTTTGCCCTTCTCCCTTTTTTCCTCTTCAAGTGAACTCTGTGCCCTCACTGACCCTTCAACTGCTCCCTCCTTCTGCAAGATTAAGTTCCTGGAGAGGCTGGTCTTGGCCCACCTCAGACCACAGGCGAAAACATCTCGACCCTTTGCATACAGACCAAATCTGGGAGTGGATGATGCATTTGTCTACATGACGCACAGCTTACTCAAATCTAGGTAGTAAAGGCTGCACAGTGAGGATCACCTTATATTTAATCCCATCCAGCCACTCCTACTGAGAGAAATGTCACCAAACATCCACCGACAGGCTGTAGTATGTGAGATTGAGCAGTGCTCGGTCCTGTTCGCCTCGTACACCTCCGGATTTCAGAAGCTGGGTCATGCCACCCACAGAAATACCTGGCTGGCTGTATTAGTGATGGGCAGGAGCAGAGTGCAGAGCACTAATGATCGATTCTTGTGAAGACCAGAGAGACTTCAGGAGGAAGAAGACATCTACACAGCCCGTGTCTGTCCTGGGAAGGGATGCTGATGTGGTGGAGGAATGCAGGTACCTGGCTGCCCACAAGGACAACAGGCTGATCTAAAACACCAACAAAGAGGATGTGTGCAAAAAAGGGTGGAGGCGGCTCCATTTCTGCCTTCCACTGTTGTGCACTCTTCGATGGCAGCATAGTAAATCATTTCAAACCATCAGTACCTGGAGCCAAAGTTCTTTTTTCCCCTCATTTCAGCATATTTTCATACACTTAAAAACAGTAACATTTAATCAAGACCACAACTTTACAAAAAAAGCAGAAACATCAGCGGGAAAGTGAGAAAAGAAAGAGCATCTGCAACCATCTCTCCCCAACCCACCCACAAGAATGATGAGTCAAACACTTTGCAGAAATTCTTGGTAAAATATATTTTGGTCCAAAAGCTGATTTGTAAAAATACATGTGCAATCATGGAGTAGATGAGGCATCACACAGAGAGTATCACTGCCCTGTCAGTGTTCAGGAACGCTGTTTATTATCCCACTGCCGTAAGGCCGAGCTACTGAAATGTAGTGTTTATGTCGAGAATGTTTCACACAGTACTCTGGTTATCACTAAATCTCATGTCATTACATTACACACACACACACACACACACACACACACACCCCTTCATAATCCTACTGCTACTTTTTTTCTAAATCCTATCACAATGATTCATGTAGCGAATGTCACATTAAGACACAAAATACCACATCAGGGGTCAGAATGATGATGGATGGGCTCATTCTCAGAAGCTGTTTTCATATTTATTTTACAACAAAAACAACAACAACATTTTGATTTTTTTAAAAGGCAGAACTGACCCTTAAATATCTGCACCTTCATAAATGACCTTCAAACCGCCCTACGCTCCAGCAGGCTGAGACATGTTTACAGGCTAAATGATCCGACATGCTTTCTATTCTTTTGGTCATTTAACTGCGACAAGCCCGTCCTACACATTTTTATTATAAATCTAATAGAGGTTTTGGTGGAAATCAGTATTTGATCCACTCTTTGTTACATTTACCTGCTCTGCAGCAAAAGACTAACTCTAAATCTTGCTTTTTTATAAAGCTTTGATCGGACACTTTTGGCACTATAAATCAAAATGGCTTCCTTCTATACATAAATAATAATATTCTTCAAGTGCAGAATCTAAATTACTACTACTTTTAATACCAATCTTGGTTAAAGATCCCAGGGTTTAAGGAATGAGTTTTGGGAAATGCAGTTACATGAGAACATCTGCCTACTGGCACCTCTAAAGCTCACTGTCATTTGGATGGTCTGTCATCAAAAAAAGAAGAAGTAGAAGTTCATGTCAAATTTTAGACTAATTGTCCTACTGAGTCCTTCCTGAACATCATCTTAAGATTATCCACCCACAATGTGAGAAGGAGAAGTTGATTCAAACATGTAGTTGCCTTCATCAGTGCTTTAAGGGAAACCAGCAGACCCAAGTATTTCTTTTAAGGTTTTTTTCACTTTCCAGGCTGCTCTGCTTTACTGTTGGTGCAAGATGGAGTTTAACTGGGGGGGGGGGTCACTGAGCTGCAAGTCCTTAGGAATGGATGATGTCAACATTAACAATTTGTTAATTAAACCAACCCAAAGATCTGAACCACTGTCAGTTTTATGGCCTTGTTAGTGGCAAAGAGCATTAGTGTGCGTAGGAAATGGCAGTAGAGCACAAAGGGGGGGGGGTCACTGAATGCTCTGATAAGAATGAAAATGATGGAAATCATATGCTATGGACTTCACAGACACCACATTTTAGCTCAGTTCATTAAACCAAGATTTGGGAGATTTTATGAGACGGTCCTTTCTACCACCATCAAATGACGGAATATATTTTGGAAGCGTGGTCGTTTATCTTATTGTTATTTTTGTATTATTAATTTTCAGATTACGTATTTATTTATAGATTTTGGTGGATTTATTATAAACAGATTATACAGCTTATGTTTGGGAAATTTGATGATGTTCTGGGAGTAGGTATGTGGATGATTTTGATATATTTAAGTAGTCGTTAAGTTACCAAAAAACAAAACCCTGAATAGTTTATTTGGTCCTAAAATATGTTTTTTTTTGGTAGCACAAATTGAGCTATGAATCGAGTGAAGGCCAGAAGCTTGGGTAGCAGTAACGCACACAGAAGCAGTTTGTCAGCGACCATTAAAGAAGAACAGAAAAAGAAGGTGCTGATAACTACTGGGAGTCAGATTAGTAAAGCCAATGAGAGACGACACTTTGCAAACAGGAGGGAAAAAAAAGTCTGTGTGTGAAATAATAAATAAACGAGGATCAGTATAAAGTCTGCCGTATTTGTAAGGCAGACTCTGTGTAGCCAGAGCCAGCGCACACAGACACTGATGATTTCTGATCCTACATGAACGGCGGTTGAGGTTTACACACAAACCTCTAGTCTGCACACATATCAGCACTCAGCAGTCATCGTCTGTGATGTGAAAGTCAAGGTTTTCCTCTCTGGAGTTTTAGAGGTGCATGTAAGTAGATTTTTGTTACCTTGGGAAAGAGCTTTATAAGGCATTCCTCTCTCCTTCCTGCCATTATTCTAAGCTTTAAGCCAACATCTGTTTGATTTCACACATGAAATTAGTGTTCTCACCTAATCCTCTGCAAAAAAAAAAAAAAAAAAAAAAAAAAAGCTAAATTTTAAACAATCTGAGTTAAGTTCACAGCTGGAAAACCAGAGTAAAGTGGAGGGAAAAGACATAATGATATCCAACACAGACGTAGTTTAACACTTTCAACACTGATCAAGAGCAGGTACCCTATTGCTCCAGAGTTATTTCATTAAGTGTTTAACAGCTACAGAAATACAACTTAAATCTTAAAAATAAATATATGCATCAGAAGTAGTATATTATATTGCTACAACTTAAGTCTTGCGTCAGATCATCAAGTCTAAAGAATGATCTGTGTGTGCATACTAGTTTTGGTCTAGAAGACTTAGCTCTCAGTTGGACTGACTCGTGGCAGTGTTACGCAAAGATGTTTGACATGAAATCACGAAACCTTTTGGCGTACTGCTCAGGGTGGACTGTGGATATTTCAGCACCAGCCTGCAACAGCAAAAGAGGGAGAAAAAAAAAAAAAGGTCATCAGCGTCATTTGTACATTCATGACACGATACGGGAGCGAATATCAGGTACAACTGAGTGTTTGGCTGACAGCAGCCCTCCACCTCTTTTCTGCTACTCACCCCGTGTTTGACAGTTTTTGCTGCGTGGGCAGCTTTCTTCTTGGTGTCGTACTGCGTGAGCACGTCAATCAGGCCCATGAAGTAGACCTCCCTCTGAGGGGCTCCTGAGATTAAAAGGCAGAACAATCCAGGTTATTTTACCAGGCTTGTAGTGACAGCAGCTTCATTAATAACCGTCAAACCAAAAGCTCTGAACCTCTACACCTATATTATTACTTTCCAGTCATATCTAAAAGGCTTATTCGGTGCAAAAATCATCTGAATCTGAAACACCAAGCCCCTCTGCGTGCTCAACTTTCAAGGGTTTAAAAAAAAATGTCTTCAGGACCCGAAGGTGTTTGCTCAGCGCGATACATCCAGACTGCCACAGAGAACTCGTTTCTCCATTTCAGAGCAATACCCTACATTCACAAAGGCATTGAAATTGGTGCAGTATTGCTATGTAACCTATGATACATTCCATGACTAAGACTGCACTCATTCAAAGTGCCACAATTTTTAAACAAAATTTAATTTTCAGCCGTTTTTCCACAACGGTCTCCTGCTTCTGTGCCAAATTGGGACCCACCTCCGTGTACTTCGGGGCCTGTAGCTCAAACTATTAATAGCATGAAGGCATAACTTTATATGGCAAAAACAATCAGCTGATTGTGAGGCACTCAGTTTAGAGGAACTGACTGATTTATAATGGAATGACTCAAAAGACAGGGAAACAGAAACCGCGTGTGAAAACGATCCACAGGCACTGGTCTGATCAGCGAGTTCGGCTAAGTTATGTACTCACCTGGACAGCTTCTAATTGCATAAACGTCCACATAGGAGTCGAACTCCCCGGGCCCCAGAGGTTTGACGGAGGACATGTAACCAGCGATTCCCTCCGGAGAGTTGCCGTAAGAGCCCACCGTAGGGCCCGGTGCCAGGCCATTCTCTGCCTCCGGTTCTTCCTCTTTGACCTCCTCCTCACACTCCTCCTCCTCCCGTTCAGCTCGTCCTATGTCGTGGATGCCGAGCAGCAGGCTGTAGTCCATGATCTTCAGCCTCACTAGAAACTGAGCAAGGAGAGGAGAGTGTTCACTTGGAGGCCTTTATAACCAAGCTGAAGAAGAATACTGACATAGAATATCAGAAGATCAAATTCTTCTCCTCCTGAAATCGATTCAGATCTTGTTTATGTAGCAATCCACATTTCTTCACTAGTAAATTATTTCACGTTTGCTATCCTGCTTCCTAAACAGCATCAGAGGAGCAGTGCAACCTCAGCGTGCTGATACTGCCGCTGTGTGGCAGAGGAGAGAAACAACAAGCCTGCTCGCCCACCTCCACATCTCTGTTCAGCTTCTCCATGAACTTCTCCTTCTCCTCCTCAGTCACGTACACCTTCTGCATGTTGTTCCTGAAGTCCATGTCTTTGAAAGTAGGAAGCTCTTTTACCTTCAGGATTAAAATATATATTCAACACACACACACACATTTTTAGCAGGAGACTTGGGTTAGATTTAAGACAAAAAGCGACATAATGATAAGAAAAAGGGGAGAAGCAAAGGGCTTTCTTTTACCCTCTCTTTGTCGCTTGCTTCCCGATCCACCAGAGAGCCCTACAAGGAGAAACAGCTCTTAATATTACTGCTGATACAACAGAATAAGAAATCAGCTGAAACAACAAAATATTAAATTAAACTTCCAATAATTTTCTTGATTTGTTAGGTCTGTCTAACAAAAATGTGACTAAAGCCTAAAGAAATCCCAACATACTGGCAGTTTTTGTCCAACCAGCCCACAGAGGTATTTTGTTTACATTGAAAGGTCACAGAAAAAGAAACATCTTTACACATTTGAGGAACAAAAATATTGTAAAACTTGGACCACTTCCAGACTCTCAACCTGTGGAAACTGGTATGACTTCCTCATTGCTTTGTGATGAGAGGTGTTAATTAAATAGGTCAGACTTTCAAACTGCCATCCACTCCTCCTCACCTTCAGGTCATACTTCCTGTGTACCACCAGTCTGTGGCTGAACATGTTCCTCATGACGATCAGGTAGGTCTCCTCGCTGTCCACGGTGACGCGATACATACCCAGGAACTGTGGCAGCAGCGTGTTACCGTGACACTTCACTATGTGCTGAAAAGAGGAAATGACTGTGAATTTGCATGGCAGGTGAGGGGAAAAAAAAGAAAAAAAGAAAAGAGGCTTAAGGTCAACACCGGGAACAAATTCACAAACGCGATGAACATAAACTGAAGTTAAAACTGTGTTTTTACTTTACATTCAAGCCCCGCCTTTCTTTAGGAAGAAGAAAGAGTCTTGTTGTTTCCACTTTTATGTCTGTGCTGGAGTATGGCGATGTTACTGATACGCTTGTGTCTTTGCAATACTTGTTGTGTCTCATGGAGAAATGAGATTCATCAGAAACCTAAAAGCCCTGACACATCATTATATGTTGCATACTTTGGGCTGCATGGTCTGCTTTGTCCTTCCACCGATCCATCAGAAAAGTGTGGAAAGCCATCATCTTCAGTGTCGAGAGCTTATTCCTTCTATCTGTTCCTAAAGCCTGTCCTGAATGTGGATCAAAGGTGCTTAAATTTGCAGCTCCTTCTGTCTGGAATCACCTGCTAAGTCTGCTCAGTCTTGGAGAGCTGCTCTCGTTAAATCAATTTAAGGTCATTACAGGTAACCTGGAGGCAGTTACTTCAGACTGCTATTATGTTATGCCTGGAGACTACTGCCCCCGTTTGGCCTGAGATGACTATGATGTTTAGCTCATCTGATATCTTTGAATTTAGCTTTGAAGTCTATCATCTGGATCTTTTTGCTTTTCAAAGCATTGATTTTCAAATATTTGATTCGTCAATAACTTGATCAGATTATTTAACTCCTTTGTTTTACCTGCACCAATTGGCAATACAGTGAGCTACTACAGCAACAAAATATGTTTGCACCCTCAGGTAAACTGCCAATTATTTTCTTGAATATCATCTAGGTTTAGCTGATTAAAATATCCCAAAGTAATGTCAACACACTCAACCCAGCACCCTGGCAGTAATGCCAGTACAAGGTGTTTGCAGCCTGCCACCAAACAAACCTAGAAGAACACGCCAGGTGTCACACTGATAAAATGTGTCTGGCGCTGGGAGATTAGATGTTGCTGTATAAACAGGAGAAACATGCAAAGCCAAAGAACTACAGCCATTAAAAAAGTCTTACATGGAACTCTTTTAAAACAAGACCCATCACCAAAGGTGATATCCTCCTGCCATTAAGGGAAATATAAAATAAATATCTGGAGTCCGGGTGATTTTAGAGGCCCATTTCATAACAGAAAACCCTTAAGCAGACATCTTATTACTTTCTGCAAAACTATTTTGCCCGGAGGGATATCGTATTGTACGTCTATGAAGAGTAAAGAACACATGCGCCAAATTTCCCGGCTCAACTCCTTGTAGTTTTGTAGACTATAGCCCAGAAGGGTAAAACCTCATGGACAGAATTCTGTGCAAACTCTGCTTCTTGTTCCCACAGCAGCACAGTTGCAGTCCAAGACGGTGGAGAAAGAGTCCATCCACAACAGCAAGACAAGGTCCTGATTCAGAAGTATTAACAAGTAAAGCCTAAGCGTGGGAATGCTAAAACGAAATGCTTTTATTGTTACCACCCGCTACCAATATTGTTTTTGCTACTTCATTACCAGCAAACTAAAGTTAGAGCAGTCCCAAACCTCAGCACTAAGACCAGTTAAACAACTTATTTCAAAAGCTCTGCAGCTGTGCAGAACAACAGCTTTTCTGAGAAAAATACACCGACTGCGGTTTTACAAAAGTGTTTACTGAGGCATCAAGTTTCATTTGCACATCAGTTGGCAGAGGAGACGCCTACTGTAGTAAGATGATGGTGCCCATCAGTTTTACTGAATCGACAATTGTTTTGACTCGAGAATGGTTCTGAATCCGATCATGACACCAAGAATTTATCATCAATAAATCAAAAGATCATCCACAAACCCAACTCCTAACTCTACATTTTAAAGGTCGCTTTGAATGTAGGCCAATTACTGAGTGTATCAGGGTCACACTTTTAGCTGTGCTCAGCACTCGCCATGGCAGTCAGTTAAAATAGACGCTCCCTTCAGACTGGCCTCATTCAGCGTCCCATTAGACCGATAGATATGCACAATGTTAAAAAGACATCACTCTCCGTGTCCTAACACTGTTTTCAGTACATGACTTTTTCTGTTCTATCCTCTGGGTGCCTAACTCTTCAAGTACCATAGGGGGGTGAGAAAAAAAAATCCTCATTGCTTCACATTCAGCCAGGAGCACCAATGAAAACTGAAAGAATTGTTCATTATATGAAGCATTTTCATAACCACACTGGAAACCCCTAATTTCTAGACAAGGGCATCTAATAAAGCCTTCCCTTTGACGCATAAAATAACTGACTCTGCCCATCTGCAGAGAGAAATTATCTCTGTCTGCATGACTTTTATATATCGCACCGCACCCCCATGACTGGATAACCGTAGTGTCAAATTCAAGGTCAAATTCAAGCCTGGACTGTTTTTCTACATTCAGCCTGCATATTTTCCACTGACGGTATTCACTGTGGAAAACAAGCAGTCTAAAACTATGGCTAGCTCAGCAAACCGCTCCCATTCTGTGCTAAGAAAATAATGAAACGCAGTACCTTTAGAGACACGCCAAGAAAACAATGCACCACTCTGCGCTATGGATTTCGTAAACAGCAGGATACAAAACATCTTGATGAGATAGTGCCTCACCTACCCAACCCCACCTTGGGGCGTACAGTTTCTGAAATCATGACTGAGCTGCTAATAAAGTGCTCAGTGAGTTTGCCATGTTGGAATTTCAAGTTCTTAAAGTGTTGTCTAACAAAATTACTACACACAGAAGTTATAAGAACAATTGAACAGCTGTGCTGTTACATTTACAGTCAAAGCGATCGCAGAGAGGAGGTTAGGTAACTTACTCCTGTTTCCGCCTATCACCATTGCTCTCGCTCACTAACTTAAGCCGGCAGAAATCTTGCAGGGCCAGTTGTACGTGTTCAAGATGTTCCTTTCTTGTCTCTCACAACATCTAACAAAGTTGGCAGCCATAAGGTGAACTGAATCATGATGATCACTGCTATAAGTGGCAGGGATATCAGGCACTCAAGCTTAAGCTGTATTTTTTCCCCTTTACTCTTTAAATAAACCAAAGCACGAATACCAAAATTGAAATGCAAATACTGACTGACAAATTTTGAGTTGCAGGCCTATTCAGATGCACACCTACTTCAAATCATCAACCTGCATTTCCAAGACTATGTGGTCTCTTAAATGACTACAAAGCATAAAGGAAGCAAAGAAGTCGCCCCTGCAGGTTCTCTATAATCATACCCATATTATAGTCATCCATTTCAGGGTTGTTGGAGGGCTGAACCTCATCCCAGAGGTCAGAGGGTGAGAGGCGAGGTATACCCCAGACAGGGCCAACAGCTATCCTACTTTGGAGCACACACATTCCCAATCTAGCCATAAAATCCCAAGACCAAATCCCTACACCTGCCAAAAAACACAAACCTCACCCAAAATATTGCTAAAATTAATTTGATTAATGCCAAGGCAAAGTCAAGGCCCTCGTGTCTGGTCCAACTGAACGCTGAACAAATGAAAACACGTAGCACAGAAGCTAAATATAATCACGAAAGCTCACAACTGCAAACCTCCAAACTGGGCTATAAAAGAAACTAAAACACAGAACTCATAAACAATGAGTTCATTCAGAGCGGAATGAATTAAATACCCCGAAACAGAGCTGCCATTTTCCTCATCTCCCTCACAGTTTTATGTAGGCTGCATAACCACAGGCTACACATTCCACCAAGAGCCCAAAGCAGCCAGAAGTTTGCTCAGTGGTCTGTTTAGCCTGAAGTCTGATCTAGTTTTGAATCATCTACATGACTCAGCTACACCAAGCTGAACAGCAAATGGGAAATAAAACCTGATGTAAACAAAAAGGAGGAAAGCATGTCATCACTAATCTCCCCTTCAAATGTACTCTATTTACATGAACACAGATGTGGCGATATGAACATTTGAATATCTTTAATAAACCAACAATAATAGTAGAGCATTTGTTCTGCCCTCTGCACTCGGTCGTCCTGTGACTGAAGCAATAAAAGCAACCTGAGCTGACCTTGATGCTGAGAAATGCTTTGGTTTGTAGGATATCATCTTCCCGTTGAATTTTCTGCCCACAGCAAGGCTAGCGGCCTGACTCAGCGTCAGAAACACCTTAAACCAAATTCAAGGTCTCGATAAAGAACGATTCAAACCAAACAGCAACCGTTTTCCTACTCGCAGCACCACTCTGCTGCTAAAACTATAAATACTTGAGTCAACTTCCCTTGTTTGTGGAAAATAGTTTTCAAAATCTGCACGAAATGCTCGTTTCCAGACCTCCAAGACAAGTGCTCACAGTTATTTATTTTTTCAGCTGCACAAAAGGTCCAAATGACGGATAGAGAGAAAATGCTTTAAGTGGGACACACAGCAGCAGATAGGCAGTTCAGGAAAGCAGGCAGGAGGTGAAATGACAGACAGACGTGGGACTGACTGAATGAGCAGCAGGCAGATGGGGAGAAAGGACTCAAGATGCTCATGGGGAGGTTTATTTATAGTTTCACTGCAGGATGAAAAAGAAACAACTGGGACATACTTCAACCTCCATGTCACCCATTTATTAATATCACTCTTCTTGCGACTTTTCAGCAGATTACAACTGAAAGAAATTTGATCATTCAGTCAGCACTGTACGTTTGTAAGGTTCAAAGTCTGACATTCTATATCAATGAATGCACCTGTCACCCTATGACAGCTGGTGATAGACACCAGCCCCTTTGTGACCCTGAACTGGATGGATGGATGGAAAGCAGGAAAAAAGAAAGCAGGAATTAAATCAGCCTACAAATTGGTCTATTTGCCTTTTTTATTAGGATGAATTTGCATAAGCTTAACTAAAACTAGTGTCGTCTTCTGATTAAAATTTGGCTAAATCTAATATCCATTCTACCGATATGGCAGAGATTTTAAAACGAGGGAAGTCGTGCATATGGGTGCATTACTGGCTGCAGGACTAGCATTACGAGGAAGACAGATACAAGAAAACAACTGAATTCATATCCAATTTTCTTTCAGAGTTGAATCAATATTCTGTGATTATACTGCTTCAGGCATTTACATGACTAACAATCACATTCATTTTGGAGACGTACACGTGGGCTGCAGCTCAGGCTACTGAGAATCTGATTCATCCGATACGGAGCAGCTGTCCCATCATGGCCGATAAACTCAAATCATCCAATTCCAGTTACTGGTCAGTGGGTGCTTTTCTAATTTCTACATGGAGATTAGGAACACTACTATTCTGTAACATATAAGATCCTCAGCTGGAAAAGGATCGAGTGCCCACACCAATTCAGGGACGAGTTGCTGCCCCAAGTGGAAGAATTTAAGTATTTCACGGTCTTGTTCACGAATGAGGGGAAAGGAGAGCAGGAGATTGACAGACGGATTCTGCAGTGATGTGGACGCCGCATCAGTCCATTTGGTAGAGAGAGAGCAGAGCGTGAAGGCGAAGCTGTTAATTTACCAGTCGATCTATGTCACTAAAGAACAAGAACAAGATCATGTATACAAGCGGGGGGAAATGAACTTCCTCCCAAGGGTGGCTGGCCTCTCCCTTAGAGATGGGCTGAAGAGTGCATAAATTCAAGAGGGTCTCAGATTAGAGCCGCTACTCCTCCACATCAAAAGGAGCCAGTTGTGGTGACTAGGATACCACCTGAGCCCCTCTTGAGTGAGGTGTTCCAGGCATGTCCTACTGGAAGGAGGCCCCGGGGCAGACCCAGGACACACTGGAGAGATGATCTCTCTTGGCTGCCCTGTGAACACCTCCGTGTTCCCCCGGATAGGCTGAAGGAGGTGGCTGGGGAGAGGGAGGTCGCAATCCAGCCCCAGATCAACGGAAGAAAATGGATGGATGGACAGACTAACAGCTAGTAAATCCTGTTTTTCACGGCCGCCTGGATGGTACGCTAAATAACATCTGTGAGAACAGCTCTACTGATCACTCGATTGGCACTGAAAGAATCTGCACACATTTAACCCTCAATGTTCCAATAGTGTTTGTCTTAATATAATCTGAAGAGGCATTCAGACTGGACATGGCTAATTACATCAGCCTTAAAACTAGTGTTTACACAAACTAATGCAATCTAGCAACATCTAGCTACATTTCAAGTAGGCTTTAGCTACTTCAGTTAATGACACAAGTTCCAAAAAATAAAAATAAAAAACAGGGCAAGGATCTTAGAAAAGCAACTAACAAACACAAACGGGACAGGGCACACACCTTATTACAAATGGACTGTGAACATTTATGGTTTTTCCTATATATTAAAATAAATTGGTACCCAACAAAGAGGCTTTGGTCTTCCAAAGTAAAACCACCAGGATTGTGATCACTAAAAAAAAAGTTTTTTGTTTTTTTTTTAATGTAGGTTCAGTTTCCCCAGACATGCTGTAAGCCTAGCCCTATAATAAAAGCAGCTGCAATCTTCAAAGATTTCCTTCAGTCTAGAACTAGGCTCAATCCAAGCCGAGGAAACTGGCTGGGAGGGTTTGAAAAACAGGAAAAGTCACAAACCTCTGTTGAGGTAACACAGACTCTTAAACCTTAACTGTATAAGTGATGTAGCCTGAAAATATTTACAGCTCGGCAGCATCGGGGGCGGGGCCCTGCGGCCTCTAAATGGGCTGGGGCCATCTTAAGTTTGGCTGACCTGACGTGCGCACGCCCCCCCCCCCCACACACACACTCATGTATGGATTAACCATGCTATAACCATACCTGGTGATACTCGGATAGGATGTTGTGCATGTCTGCAACATCCTCACTGGAGATCTGCTTAACCACCAGCGTCCGGTCGTAAGAGTTGAGGAGCAGACCTTCTCCCTGATCATCAACGCTGAAAGGCGGGCTGCGGGTCAGCGACACCTGGGGACGTCACACAAGTTGGCACAGGACCATCACAAGCATGTTTTCACCCCTTACCCTGAATGTACTCGTGCCAGGCAAAAACTACACTTTGCATTTGTTTTGAATGCCCCATGATTGCCAGCCAACAGCACAACGTCACACACCTGATAGTCCAGATCCTCGATGCCAAACCGTTCCCTTAGATTTCGGAAGACCTGAGGGCAGTACTCTTTGAACTTGAAATGTCCTGGGAGGTTTTCTCTGTGAAAGGAGGCGAGTTGGGAGACTTTAAATTAATCCCAAGACAAACAGATCAGTTATTTCTGACTAAATCTAAGCTCCGAAACATGCGTCGAGCTCTACAGTCCAACTAAAACATCAAATCTTATCACTGACTTATATCCTGATGTGATTTTTATTTCCAGTTTTTCAAACGCTTCAGGGGGTCACCAAGTTAACATTTTCACATGACTATTTATACATTTCATTGAGTGCTGCATGAAAATGTGCTCATTTGTGTGTCTTACTTGTTGAAGAGGTGGTTGTTGACTTTGATCTTAGTGTTGGCTTTGAAGTCATCGGGCAGCAGCATAACAGGAACAGGCACCTGGTTGAGATCATTAATCTGCAGAAAGAAGAGGCAATCATTAAACAGCACTCATTAGCATCTGAAATAAACCCGCAGCTGATGAATATTGATTTGTCTTTACAAGCAACAAAAGACAAGTGATCTTAAAGTTACAACACGGTTCACAGAAAATTTTAAACTATATTAGAAAGTAATTAAAAGCACTTGAAAAAGTGTGGGACTTTTGTCAGTCCTCTGATGTTGCACAGCCAAAGTGGCTCATCAGTTATTTTAAAATAATCCAAAAGGAGGCCATTAATGTCTTGCTTAGGCTGACCACTAGTTTCAGGTCATACTGAGAAAAAAAAAAGAAGAAGATGGATTTCAGTTTATAAATTATTCCCATTATTAGAGTCAGAAAGGGGACTCAATGCGTAACAACCTGTGACTGACAAGTCATTATCCAGTGAGCATTTTTAAGTTGTGTCATGGGAGGCTCACAGTCACATCCACCAATTGCTCGTCAAATTCAAAACACCAAGACGGCGACGGCAAAAATGCTCAGCGGTCCATCACGTTCACTGAATAATAAGGCAAGAAGAATAAGAACATAAAGGCATTTAACCTGTAACGAGTGCGCAGTAATTTAGTTGTACTTTAATTGCTGTTAATGTTCAGATGTGGTCATTGTTTGACAGCTGTGTGCAGGGTTGCTGCAGGATTCAGCAAGTTTAACCTTCAAGAGAAGGTTTTTAAATCTTAAAAATGCTTCCTACCACGAATTTCCCCATTGAGAGGGAATAGGAAATGGTATTCATTCATTCATTTATCCCTCTACACAGTTTTATTTTTTTAACAGGAATTGGCCAATCAGAGCGGCAAGGATAATGGAAAGTTGTGTGAGGCCATTTATGACTCCAGACAGATATGCCTTTTGTATTTACTTGCAAGTATTTTGAGACATGCACAAAAAAAAAAAAAAAAAAAAAGAGGGGTTAAAAGAGAACTGCAGTTCTTCGGCCTGTAGGAGCCATCTTACAGTTTGGATAATTTTTTAGTATCAGTCAGTTTTTTGGTTTATTGTCCTGTTTTTGTCAGGAATTGTGTGCAGAGAGTGATCTCAGAGATGGATTACTTATTTTTACTTGTCAGCTGCTTAAACCTCCAGTTTTCATCTCACCCAAGTTACCCATCCAACGGACTAGAACACCAACCCCCACCCAAAGCGAAAAATGCCCCCTGTGCCACACATTTAAAGGAGGATTTCAAAGCAGATGGTTTAAGTGGTTTTAATCTTATTATCATAGCTCGATATTTGCTGTCTGGGTGCTCCTGTATTAATAACAGTTTTTTAGGTTTATTTATGCCACTCATCTGTTGTTATGTAGAAATTGCGATGTATATTGTGACTCTCAAATAATAAACACAGTTGACAATATTTGCATTAAATATAAGAATACACCTGGAATTCTTCACCCACTTATTTTATGTGAATAATTTTAATCCTGCTGAAATGTCAGCAGGCTACAAATCATATTTAACTGCTATATAAATTAACTGTAAGACTCTTAAAGCCATGTCAGCCGTGTGCGTCGCAAAAACAAGTGGCTCTCCGTGTGTGCAGCTCAGTAAACATCCTTGTTTTTCTACAGGTGATCACGCACTATCAATGAAGCTGACAGATTTCGGTAACACCCTCACCTGCGGGGATGTTACCTGTACACTGGCTAGCTCCCTTGCTACCACTCGGCTAGCTGTGGCATTAGCATTTAGCTGTACGTTAGCTTCCACCGACTCACCGAGTGATTGACGCCCCACATGAAGACGCTCAGTACGGGGTCGCTAGCCCGAAACACCTTCACCTTCTGCTGCACGAAGTGCTTCTTCTTCGTCTTCGTCTTGGGCGCCAGGATCACCATAGGACTCGAGGTAGCCCCCGTGTTACCGAGGGCAGCCATGGCCGCAGACCGTCTCCCCCTCGTACCCTGTTCAGAGTGGTGCTGGTGCGGGCAGTGACGCCTCTTCCTGACGGCTGCCGTCACCCGGACCTCTCGAGCTAAAGCGGCTAACGCTCCGCGCGCTGCTCCTCCCCCGTGCCCCGCTCAGGTGGCGTTAAACTGACGCTGGTTTTCCAGAGCACCACTTAACGTTTAAGCCGTGGAGATGAATCGTTACGAACTTCACCCAAGCGTGACTTTAAGATTCCCAGTAATCACTAACTGACGGTCCACCACCGCCCCCTCGAGCCCACCTGTGTTATTATAGACCACGTGGTTAGTTTATGATAAGTTTTCAGGTAGTTACACGTTCTTGCAAACTGTAACAAATGAAACATGATTTATGCATTTTTGGTGGGTTAGTAATCTTTGTCACAGATCTAAAAGAGAGAAGTATTCTTCTAATGCAGCAGATATAAATACAGATAGACAGCACTGTGCAAAAGTCACCCCCATTTCTTAGTATTTTGCTTACAAGGAGCCAGATTTTCTTGTAATTTTTAAAGTGGTCTTGAGCACTAGTTCTCCAGGCTTTCTGAAGGCTGTTTTTCATTCATTTTCAGACCAATCTTTGTACCTGAGCATTTTCAGAGGAGTGTTACACTGACCTATTTAAGCACAAAAAAGGCTCCTACCTCAAGGGATGAAAGAGTGTTATGTCTACACATAAAGAACAACTTAGCAGTGAAGCAGTTTTAAATTCTATATTGAGGCACTGTTCCTAGCAGCCTGTCACAAAAACACAAGATTTGTTCTTATTTCTTTAGTTGATAACAAAAGGAAAGTGGGGAAAAATAATAGTTTTACTGGCATAAAATCTTTTTATTTATTTTTTTCAAAAACAAGGTAATACCCAAAGAGCTATTAGCTGAACACTTGAAATATCTCAACATGATGTGCAGCGTGTCCTTACTGAAGCCTCATCAGAAATGGTCTCAGGGGAAGGGTAGCTCTGTGTGTGTGTGTGTGTGTGTGTGTGTGTGTAAACCACATGGATACAATAAGGTTCTCAGTAAGAAAAAAAAACCCACAATAAAATACTATAAAATGCCAGCATTTTACTACAATAAAGTGGCTTTTTTGAAATAGCTTAATAAATTTGACAAACCTAACTAAAGGAAAATAAAAATTAATTCTTATTGTTACAAAACAACAACAACAAACAAATAAACAAAATAGCAGAGTTAATATCTGATTATTCTTAATATGTATTAAATAGTTTTACCACAGACCAAAATATTTTAAAACTTGATCATGATTAATTAATAAACAATGACACAACAAAATTTTCCAAATGTCCCCAAAGCTGGAGTTGTGTGAAGCGCTCCCATAAAAAAACAAAAACAAAAAGAATCCACCAGTGGATTCACAGATGTAACCTACATATTCTGCCTGCTGTGTTTTTTGTTCTCTTTCTTCAGTTTCTGCTTCATAAGCCTGATTCTCCAAAACCCGTCGAAATTATGTTTTCTTCCGCCAACGTGGTGCAGAGGCAGCTCTGTGCTGATGTCTTTGGAGAACTGGCCCACATTTCAACAGGTTTGAGAAGTGATCATTATGTAGTGTTGCTAGAAGAAGTTGGTGTAATTTGCCACTTGTTTTTATAAATGTTTTGTTTGTTCGGGCTCTGAAAATGCCGCACAAGATGCTTTATCCAGATGCAATACAAATTTCGGCTCTTAATTTTTCTGGAAATCATGGCAGACAGAACGTGGACTGCTTCTGCCAGTCACTAGAGAATTTCTCTCAGTAATCTGTCCCAGTGGAGCCCACTGATGTCAGTGGGCTCAACCAGTGTTGTGGTACCATGCTAATGCTGGCCTTTTTTGGTATAAATATGTGCTCTGGCCTCCAAACTAAGCATATCCTGATGTGATTGAGCATAATACTGCCCTACTCGGTATTAGGCAAATGGTTTTTACTGTTGTGACTGATCGGTGTGTGATGGGGGGTCATGGGGCCCCGCCAAAAAATTTTATTTATATAATTTGACTGAGGGACTGCTGTGTAAAAATGTGCCTGTTACTTCCTTGCTCTAGTTTATAAATAAAGTGCAAAAAGCTGCTTTTATATCACTCTACAGCCACCTTTACAGTTTCCATTTATCACATATTTAAATACTTAACCTCTAGGGGGCAGTAAGGTCTCAAAATTCTGTGAGGTTACTTCCTATGGAGGTCACTCACTGAGACGTCTCGCAGAAACAGCTTTAGCTGGTCTTTAAAGGGACACTGCAGCAAATTGATATTGTAGTTACAGAAAGCTGCTGGACCCGTGGGACCAAATCTGTGCAGGAGAGTCTCTTGAATATGGGCTAAAATCCCAGACTACTGGATCCTATTGTCTATTCAGCAACTGGACAACTACTGCCCAATGAAACCTCCATGTCATTCAAACTCCAAACTGGCATCTGTGACACAAATGTGTTTTTAAAAAAAAGCCAAAAGCTGACCCAACCCTGATCTCATCACTAAAATCCATGAGTGAAGCGCTTTACAGGGTTATACAAACATGAAAATAATTAACAGTTTCCAGCAACTTCAGCTTAAATTTATGATTTGGTTTAATTCAAAACCGGAGAATTGAGTCGACTTTTGATTCAAATATAGAAGTAGGACGCAACATTTATGTCATTTCTTCAAAGGATCACGGTTTGCTCCTTCGTTTTCTCCAAGACCTTCAATTCATATGATGCATTTATAAAGATTGGATATTCTATGCCGTTACCTTGGAAACAGGCATGTATCTGGTCCCTGAGTGGAGAAGCAGAAGAAAATTATCCTTTATGTGCCTACTAATGGCTTAAAAGCAACATGACTCTAATGTGCTCTAATGTGTGATTTCTGTTTCGCTGCTGGTGGCTGCTTAGTGTGACTGCAGAGGGGATTCTCAGAAAATGGATGTAAGCACAAAGCCTTAAATCCAAGAACTAAACAGTGCCGTGCTCGCATGCAGGTAACGATTCAGAGAACAACTCGTGATTAGACAACTTAGAAAGTTCAGAATGATTGTGCAGCAGTGCCCAGAAAAATGTGACTTTGGTGGGGGTTTTTTGTCTGATTTGTTACACTTTATTGTTCCCATTTTGGCATGAGAATTTATAGCCACAGAGCACATACTTTATTTAAGCTTCTTTAAGAGTTTTTCTGAAAATGCTGATTCGATTGTGTTTTAATTTTTAAATGGGGCCTGCATGCCTGAGATCAAGATGGAGCGTATAAGCTGCTTTGGCCCCTTCAAGAGCCTTTCCTGCAGAGATCCATTGGGAGTTATAACTCTATAATATAGCTAGGATGATTTTTTTCTGTTTCTGTGTATTCAAATCATATCAATAGAAGCTTATACAGCATTATACATCATCCTCTAACTAATGGTTTTAGGATTTTTGGATCCATATATCTTATTATATCAGATTTTATTTTTTAGCAGTGGATGTCATGTTTTGCTCACAGGCTGTAAATAAAAGATGGAATAACTTCCAGGTCTGATGGTGAAGCCAATGCAGCTCAAGTGTCCTTTGAATATCCAATAACTCCTGGTTGTACAGTAGTCTAATGAGTCATCAGGTCCCTTGTTCTGCGCCCTCAGTAAAAACTTTCCTGATAACTTTATGGGCTCTGTCTCTAGTTTCAGGTCAGACTGACTGAAACATGGTGTACTTTTTGTAAATTGTTGTCATGAAGAGAGTCAGAGTGGAGGAGGAACCAGGGTATCTCATTGGGAATGAGGGTGCACCGGGGTCAGTCCACCCCTCATTCATCAAAACATCTTAAAGTCGGTTTTGAGTGAAATGTCTCAAGCAAATCTAGGTTGAGACACAATTAAACACAACAGGTGCGGTAGGTGTTGTGAGCTAAATACATACTCTACCAGTTGGTTATTTTATCAAATTAGTAAATGCAAATACTTTTTGGGAGTTTATGTAGTGATGCTGTGCTCTTTTTCTACTCATCATTTTCGGAACGTTGAGCCTGTTTTCTGTTTAGTATTTGTGGATTTTCCCAGTCTGTTTTTTCTCAGGTGTTTATCCTCTGGTCTCTGGTTTCTCTGGTTTTGAATCCTTTTATCTTTGTGTATAGTATTTGTCGTTTCATCACTTCCTGTTTTACGTTGAAGGTTCGGCATCGTTCGTATCCTCTGCTACTCTTACTTCCATGTCCTCCCCTGATTCCCTGATTGTTCTCACTTGTGTTAATTATCTTCTGTTGTGTCCTGTTCCTTACCTACATCCAGTTACCCATTAGTCCTCAGTGTGTATATACACTCACTGGATACTTTGTTACATACACCTTGCTAGTACTGGGCTGGGTCCATTTTTTGCCTTCAGAACTGCCTTAATTCTTCATGGCAGAAATTCAAAAATGTGCTGTTAACATTCCTCAGAGATTTTGGTCCATATTGACATGATAGCATCTCACAGTTGCTGCAGATTTGTTGGCTGCATGTCCATGGTGTGAATCTCCTGCTCCACCACACCCCAAAGGTGCTCTATTAGATTCAGAGCTGGTGAATGTGTCATGTTCAAGAAACCAGTCTGAGACGATTTGAGCTTCGTGACGATATCCCGCTGGAAACAACTGTGGTCATAAAGGGATGGAAATGATCAGCAACAATACTCACACATGCTGTGGCGTTTAAATGATGCTCAGTTGGTACTGAAGGGCCAAAAGTGTTGCAAGAAAATATCTCCCAAACCATCACACCACCAGAAGCAGCCTGAACCACTGATACAAAGCAGGATGGATCCATGCTTTCACGACGTACATGCCAAGGTGGAATCTTACCATCCGAATGCTACATCCGAATGGAGACTCATCAGACTCATCAACATTTTTCCAGTCTTCTGTTGTCCATTTTTGGTGAACTTTCTGAACTTTAGCCTCAATTTTCTGTTCTTAGCTGACAGGAGTGGCACCCTGTGCTGTGGCCCATACGCTTCAGGGTTCAATATGTTGTGCGTGTCTGTGTACCTTGGTCGTAACGAGTGGTTATTTGAGTTGCTGTTGCCTTCCTGTCAGCTCGAAGCAGTCTGGCCATTTTCCTCTGCCACTCACTGGATATTTTCACTTTTTCAGACCGCTCTCTGTAAACCCTCTGAGATGGTTGTGTGGGAAAATCCCAGCAGGTCAGTATTTCTGAAATACTCAGACAGCCTGTCTGGCACCGACAACCGTGTCATGTTCAGAGTCACTTAAATCATCTTCATCTTCTTCATCCTGACACTCAGTTTGAATTTCAGCAGGTCATCTTTACTACATCTACATGCCTAAAGGCACTGAGTTTCTGCCACGTGATTGGCTGATTAGACATTTCCGTTAATGAGCGGGTGAAAAAGTCCACCTAATAAAGTCTTGATATAAAGTACATAATGCTAGCTGTAGATATTACTAATTAACAAATGTTAGTCCTAACACACTGAATGTGTTGACCATGCTCACCTTTACTGCTAATTAGGCCCAATTCACTGAAAACAGCAGTATCACAAAACTGTAGTTTTGCATTTAAATATTACATGTAAAAAGCACACTGGCATTATGCATTTAAAATATGCAGTACTGTTCATGTATAGTTTATAGAACATATTGTGTATTATTACTTATTATAGATTGTGACTTTGCTTTTTTAATAAAGAAGAAGTGCTAAGTTTTGCAAATGATTGATCAAGTTACTGCAATGTAGTAACTGTAGGCAAGAGTACAATATTATAACAATAAGTTCTTATTAAGTGCAGCAGAAATCACATTACAGTACAGTGCTTTAGTCAATGTAGCTACATCCTTTTTAATTACTTAATTGTTTGTCCTCATTTTGAATATTTGAGCCTTGGTCAATGCTCGGGATGATTAACATTCCTCTCAAATGACACATTTCACAAAAGAAAAACACTCAAGACCAGGTGTTATATTAATATATGTTTTATTCTTCTCTATTTTTATTGTCATTATGTTTTATTTTCATATTTGCAAATCTTACAGGTCCTCTGTGCATGGACCTTTCATCACGGCACACACATTGGCACAACAAGATTGGTCAGAAATAGATAAATTCTAATCACACTTTAATAGCACACAATTTCATGACTTTTGCAAGGACTCGGGAAAGATATACTATAACAATAACAAATATGATCGATTTTTTTCCTATGCTGAAATCAGAATTTTTTTTTTTTTAAGTAGGATGTGCCAAAATAAAACACAATAGTAACATGGACATTCTTAAATTCTCAAATGAACAAAGCATAAATAAACAAAAAGGAAAATTAAAAACATGAGATGTAACCAGAAGATGTACAGCAGTTGAATAGAGCTCTGATGAATGTGATGAGTTTTGCCATAAAAGTGCCTCTAAAGCACAACACTTCCCCTATCATGAAATAAAATAATCTCTGTCTTTAAATAAGAAACTGCTGACAATATAAAAATACATGGCATTGTACTGTAGTTCATTAAATAAACCAACAATTCATATATAAAATATTATATTGACGTGTATAAAAATATGCCTTACAACTTTTTGAAAAGGGTAACAGCCGTAAGCATTTTGTCTGCCACTTCAGAACACACAGTCGACCACAAAAATCTAACATATGTACAAACAATCAACCAATAAGCAGTCAGAACGCCATTTTGACAAAGAAAATGAACAGAAGCTTCCAGGATCATATTCGTATGACTTTTTTTTTTTTCTCTCTGACTTGACATATATATGAGATACTGTGAGATTCAAGCAGTACTTGATGGAAATACTCAAAAATAAATTAATAGAAAAGCAATATTCTGTCAATTATAAGTATGTTGATATCAGTGTATCTTTGGAGAGAGGGAGAGAGGACGGTGAGGGAGACACATTTTTTTCAAACGTTTGTGTCACATCACCTGCGTAACAGTATTTCAGCCCACTGAGATCAGAACAAACACAGGCAGTGTCAGCTATCCTAAAGTGAAAAGGGAAAATAAAAATCTACCAGAAAGCCAGGACAAGAGCCAGGGAATATAGAGATCATTCGGAATAATACCGCTTGGATCACTGAGGCAGTTTGCGGAGCAATAATGTGAACATGCAGCATGCCAACCACACGACGCAGAGGACATTGCTGCAACTGTTGAACATTCAGGCAGATGTTACTGTTGCTACTGCTGGACTGTGAGTCTGAGTGTGTGTCTTGCTTATAGAGAGGACAATAACTGGTGTGTATTTTCCATAGGAAGTGGTTTATCCCTGCTACCTCCTGTCCAGGCAGTGTCTAGCACAAGCTAAAGCCACCCCCCTCTCCCTGTGCTCCTGCTCCTCCACCACCTCCTCCTCCTCCTTCTCCACCTCCTCCAGGCTGAGAGCAATCAGACAGACACGTCCCTCACTCGCCATCGCATGGTATGGTACCATCTTCACTGGCACGTGAAGGCACGGGCGTGCCGAGCTCGTCTACACACCAGCAGTGGCCACGCTGCATGCCCTTGGAGGAGCGGCACTGTGTGAAATTAAAGGAATGAGAGGGAGATTTTGAAAGGGAAAGAGGGCAGAGATAGAGGGTAGGAAAGGTGGCGAGAGAGGCGGAGGGAGAAAATGATATGTCATCATAGCGCAGTAGTGATTCTCTGAGCCCACAGCTGAGAGGCTCAGAGAGAGGTGTCAGTTATTCTCAGCCCCTGTGGTCACAGACTAATCTCTGGATGCACCGAATAGAAAGCTGCAGTGGAGTGCAGCTCTGACACATGTACAGTAACACCAAGTCAGTGCAGCAATGACACATTTTTCCATCACATAAGCTCAACAAAGTTCCACTATCATGCCTCGCGATGACTCTACCGATAATACTCTACCTGCTTTTTCCTGTAGAAGCCACGAGTGTCACAGTTGGGTATATAGATGTCGCGGTCAGACTGGAAGATTGTCAGCTCGAGACCCCTCAGGACACTATTGAGCAGCTTGCGACAGGGTGCCTGAAAGCAGCAACGCAGAGTGTGACTTCAAACACAGCCAGAGGCGAGCAGAGAGAACCTGCCTTCATATGAAGAGTGGCAGTGGCAAGCTGCTATCCCCCCCTCAGGTGATTGTGTTGGCAGAAATCCTCTTTGCAGAACACATGTGATGTGAATCACCATGGATTAGCCACAGTGATGCGGCAATACAGCCAGAAGCAGAGAAAATGTACATTTATGTATATAGATCAGATGTCACATATTGCATATCATTATATAACCATATTGTTACACAATGCTTTTGCTTTTCAGGTCACTGAATGGTTTGAAGTGACTCTGCGTTTTTGTGTGACTTTGAGAAATTTAACTATGCCATCATGACCATTTAGGTGACTATTGTATTCTACTTAAAGCATCCATAGTGGCTCAAATGCCGCACATGAAACCGGCTCACTAAGTGAAAAATCTGTAGCGGTGGCGGCCGGCTTGAAACTTTCCTGATTCACATCATGCTCAATTAGTTCTGCCGCATAGCAGCACACACATCATGCACCATAATGCATGGCTTCAGAGCTGTGTGCGTGTGTGTGTGTGTGTGTGTTTGTACATGCCACTGCAACACCCCAAACGGCAGGGGATCCAATGGCTAGAACTGTGTAGATGCAGCTTAACGTAAAGCCATTTAGATCACATATAGGGTTACAAATATCAGATGTTTAACCATTTAGGTAAAGATGCATTAGCTTATCTCATTAAAGACTCTATAATAAGAGGATGAACTTACTTTTTCAATGTCACCACTGTGTGAAGGATGTGGACCTGAGAGGAAATGAGATGCTGGCATGAGAACATTAAAGCATCAAACCCATTAAAGAGCACCCACTGTCAGATTATACAGTATATGCTTAAGATAATACACTCACACTTTGTTGTATAGCTTTGCCTCTTTTAGCATCATACATCACTAAACCTTCACTAAGAAGACATCTATGTGTGGCTGGCCATTTAATGAGAGACCTCATTTCCATCTCTATATCTCCTTTTCAGATAGTTAATCGCAGTATCTCACTTTGAACAGTAGATGGAGATCACTGCAATAAAAAGCAGCTTGATCAGGATGTAGGTGACACTGTGACAGTTTTCACATTCATTCTAAATTCTCTACAGAGAGGCCGGCTTGTTGGACAGATCATTGTCGTGCACCCTGTCACTGAAATGGATGATAGCTGCTACACTTTATGCATCGACATCTTCACCTTTACACCTGTGCAGAGCCCCAAAACTGAAGGAAAGCTCACCCACGGCACAGATTGCAATTCTGAAATCTGTTTGTGGTGATTTTCCACTGTAAAGGCAACTGACATTTTCTTCAACAGTCACTCCAGAGGTGCCGCGGAGCAGATGCCAGAGGTCTGCAAATTCATTAGTGGTGCACAAAAATGCAACCGGGCTTAAATGTCACACACTAATTGTCCCTTCTTTTGCTGGTAAGTGACACAGCATCACATGCAGTTTATAGCAATATTAGGGGGAGGCACACTGTATGTACAGTAATGTGTGGTGGCTGTCACCATGTATCCTCTTTAAATTAAGTCTATCTGCAGCTGCCATACATGCCCCTGTTTGCATCTGTAGATGCATACCTATGTGATTTCATGCACGTACATGTGTAAATACAGTATCTTACCTGTGGGGTGGGGCCTCTCGGTGGGGCTAGTCTTGCTGTACTTGGCGCAAATGCCCCTTCCCTGCAACAGAGCCTGGAGGGGGCTGTGCTCCCTTGGTGGGGGAACACAACGCAGTCCCTTGGCACAGGTCAGGGTGTACACACCACAGGGTTCTCCTTGGGCCAGCACTGACGTGCTGCCGGCAGCATTATGGTCCCTGGGGGGCCGAGCCTGCCCCCAGTGGATCCCTGCAGGAAGGACAGACCTTGAAGGGGCCCAAGCGGTTTGCCCGGTCCATGATCCGCAGTGAGCAATGAGCAACAACACAACGGTTGTTAAGTTAGAAAGGATAGGCATTTTCTGTCCAGGTCTCAGGTTCTCCACACTGTCACTCTCTGTCAGTTAAATGTAGCTGATGCTATTTCTGGATGTATATTTCCCTCTCTCTCACTCTCTCTATCTCTTTCTCTTTCTCTCCTCTTTCCTCAGTCTTCCTCCCGTTTCTATACAGTAGCTCTCCTTGGTGCTTTGCTGGTTGAGAGTCCCCTGCAGTGCCAGAGGAGACAAATGGAGATCGTGAGAAACACGGCAAAGCACCAGCTTTTAAAGATCTGAAAGGCGGTGATAGAGAGAGAGTGAGAGAGAGAGCACAGTTATGACACCTTTAGGGGCTGGGACTCAGGGAGAGAGAGAGAGAGAGAGAGAGAGAGAGAGAGAGAGAGAGAGAGAAAGAGAGAGAGGGAGGTGGCAGAGAGGGAGAGAGCAAGTGGGGGGTGGATTATGTTCCTTTCAGAAATTATCAAAATCTCCCCACCCTTTCCTGGTATATACGAACACGTTCATCTAGTCCTTCTTCTTCCACTTATGTTCAACATTACCCATGCATAAACAGCAGAAGTCACGTTCAGCCATTTGCACTTTCTTTCCAATGTCAGAGACCTTTCTGGAATAATATTTGCCATGGTAACAAATACAGATGTATAGTATGTGCTTCCATCAGTGTTGCTGCGACTGCATTGCCATTTGCCATGACAAATGCACAGCTGTGTGTTCTCCCTGCTCGAATTCTTTTTGAGGTTATGACAGAATATTTCCTTTGCAAACATGTAATCCCACAGCTAAGTTTCACACCTGTAATACCCCTTCTTTCTGTCACACGTGTCAAAGTTTACAGAATGAGCTGGATTTAGAAGAAATCCATCGAGAAATCCAGTGTGCTCATACACTGATGTAAGTTTACTCCATGTAGCAACTGTGTGCATCAGCCTAATCACTGCCGGGTCGGATATTGCATTACATCCAATCCACTCTTTCATAAGCTGATCAACCTCTAGATTACATTTCAGCAACTATCACATATTAAATGGCAGTTGGGGCTTGTGCTTGCCAGGTGTTTGACTTAGAAGTGTAATCATCTGGATAATTGGGGGAAGGAGAAGAAGGACAAACGCAAAAGACCAAACTCAATTACGTTCCACTCAGTAAGGATTTTCTGCAGCTACTGATCCTTCAGCTCTTCTTCTCAGTGCACAACTTTCTACCCTGACATGATAAAACTGACATGTCTGCACAGTTCTGTTAAATATGGATGGATGCAAATTAATCAGTGTATCTAAATGATGTTGTGCATAGTGCACAAAACCACACAAGGCAAGGCAGGTCTTATTTTCCTCAAGGCAGATACAAAAAGTAACTTTGCAGTTTCTGTACTGTACTGAGATAGTTAAGTGGCTAGTTCAGCTCTCTAATTCTTAGTAAAATCTGCACTTTTGTGCACAGTCATCTAGTGAGAAAAAAACATTTGTGCTTTGGGAGCAATTCTATTTTGTTTTTGCCACTCTTGTCACTTATGCCCAACTATCCCTGCAACACACTACAGGATTACAACATCATTGGTAGAGGTTGACCTAATATTGATTGAGTCTGCCAAAACAACTGTTAGCCATCAGGGTTGAACACAGGAACTCTCTGGATGCCCATTCGGCAGATCCTTTGGGTGCTGTGAGTTAAAGGGTTGGGACATCCATGGATTTGACTTGTTCTGGCACATTGTTTGGATGTTTGATCAGACTGGGGGAGGCTGGCACCTTAACAATGCAACACCTTAGGCCCTTTATTGTGTTCCTCTTAAGTTTTGTAGTGTGAAGAGAGCTTTGCCCTGCTGGGGGAGGCTGCTGCCGTCAGGGAGTGCTGTTTCTCAAACAATGTTTACGCGTGATAATAATCAAGGTTATAACTTTACCTTGCCTTTTAGTGCTTTGCATACAGATGTAAAAACCAACAAACAGGGCATTAACAGAATGATGATATTAAGCGAACAATGCTGAGGGGTACCGGCATCTCTCACTACCTTTAAACCAACTTTGAATATAGAGCCTGACCTTAAGACATTTAGTTTTAAAAACGTGTGCCGTGCTGCTGCAACAGCAGCTCAGACTGTGCAGAGCACACAGACAGACATACCCACCAGCCTGTACTGGCTGGAATTCAGGGCTACGTGAGGCCAATTTCAGCCTCGCCATCAGCAGCCTGCTGTTCTGATTAATCTTGGCAAGGAGGGCAGAAATCACCTGCCGTCTTGTGTTCCCATCAGCTTGTGAGCTGCAGCACTTCTAGTCCTTTTCCACATATCAGGAGAATGTTCCAAGACATTTGCCAGACCGACGGGGGCTCTGTTTTCCACAGTGCCCTGGATTATTCATTTTTCCTCCTTCAGGCAGGCTCAACACAATTTCTTCCCTCACATGATTCCTCCAAAAAGTTCAGGTCTGTCCCAGCTGGCTCAGAAAGTGTCTCTCTCTGCTGCCACTTCTTCCACACAAACCCTGTGGTAGGGAGTGGGACATATCCCCCCTGGGTCCTTCCTGAGGGAGTCAAACTGCCTAATTCATATTTATAGTAACATTTCAGTTTGGGATAATGAAACAGAAGAACAAAACAGAAGTGAAGTTTACAGAGTGCAAAGTGTGTGATGAGGGACTCATAAATATAATGAATTGTGCCAAAGACATGCCGCTATATACATCTCGGAGACGGGATTGGCCGAGTGGCTTCTCACCACCTCTTAAAGCTCACTGCAATTGGCCCGTTTAGCGAAAGGGGTGTGACGTCACTGGGAAGCGCCGTTCCCAAAGTTTACACAACTGTGTCGCTGATGGATGGATAGCTGATGGACGAAAGTGAGTTTCTGCCTCATTTACCGCCTTGATAGCAGGTTAGCAAATGAGTTATCGGAAATGACGGCTATACTGACGCAAAACGGCACTCTCCGACTTCAAGGGACAGCCTCTCGTTGTTCTCTATGCTTTCCGGCGAAGCGTAAAGAGGCTATCGCATTAGCCGCTAATGACGCTAACCTGCGTTTAGCTTCCTGGCTAAATTCAAACGCTTTTCCTTCCTCTCCGTCTGGTGAGCTGATGTGTGTAATTTTGAAGGCTTGTTTAATTGTCTCTAACCTGTAACCTTCGGCTGACAGGACAGAAGTTACCTGTTTGACCGTCAGTTCAACTTAAATCGGGCTTCGTCGTTAGCGCCGCAGATGGTTGACAGATGTAAACATCGGCACGCCCCCTTCTCACGAGCGTGGCGGCGAAAGCTTTAGGCTTTTATTTCGGATTTTTAGCTTATCTTATTTATCCCGTGGAGTCATTGGAAACATGTATTTAATGCGTTATAACTACTGTTTATGCTGACTAGCTTTCAGCGTGCGTGGTGCCTGTTTCTTTGTGCAGATACATGTTTAATTGCTCATTAAATGGTTATAGAGAGTAGGTGATAAATCCGGATGATGTATGTAGATATTGAGTTTGATTGACTGCTGGTTTAATAATAAGTAGATACAGTGCTGTACAACAGTATTAAGGGAGAAAAGCTATCTAAAACTACCTAGCTCTGTGTGAAGAAGTAGGTTAGAGGTCAGATGTGACATATTTGAAATCTTTATACATATGTTGACAATACGCAATGCGGTTGTAAGAATCATAGTTTCTAAGTTATAAGGCTTTTTGTCAACTTTCAACCAATAAATCATGAAATTGACCTTGAAGACCTTGGTGGATGCAAGGCAAATTTTAATGGGTTCTTAACATGACCCCACTCTACACCCCTACAAAGTTTAATCAGAATTCATTCAAAATCGTTTTGAGCTATTCTGTTTACAGACTGAATAATATGTTATGCAAAAGCTATCAATAACATAACCTCCTCCTTTTTTCTTCCCCTAATAAATTAAATCTTAAATTCAGAAACTACATTTTGTATTTACTCAGGTTTTTCTTTATTTCATATTAAAATTTGTCTCATCGGAAATATGTAAGTGTGACAAATGTGCAAAACAGAAAAAGATAAATCAGGAATAGGGCAAATACTTTTTCACTGTGCTTTGTAGTATATCTCCACTCGTACCTTGTTCTAGTAGTCTACTTCTCATCAGTATGTCCTGGTTTCCCAGCATTTGACAGAGACCCTTGTTAAGCTGGGTGATATCTGAGCCGACATGGGTTTAGGTGTACATCCCTTGCTTGTCCTCCGATCTGGTATTCCAAGTATGGTGATATTACCGCTACACTATTCGGCTGACAGTACCCGAGCTTGCAGGCCGTGCAAAAGAGACAGTCCAGCACATAGTAGTAGCAGCTTGGAAGGTGCAAGGTGGGTCGGTGTACACTGACGAGGCATAACTAAGTGGCCGGATTAGTGCACAGGAATGTTTGTGCTGCATATGGATTGGAAATCCTGATGGGAGACACCTCTGGAGGTGGTTGAGAATGATAGGACTAAGATCCTGTGGGACTCCAAGTTCCAGACTGACGGACAGAAGTAGCAGTTACAGGCCAACCAAGCAAACATTGTAGCGGTTGACAAGGAGCAGATGACCTCATTTGTAAAGGATGTGCCAAACATATCTGATAGTAACATCAGAAAGAAGACACACTGAAAGATTCAGGAGTACCCAGGGGGCTTAAAGAACAACTGGAGCAGCTGTGGAATGTGATGTCCAAAGTGGTCCCAGTGGTGGTGCATTAGGAAGCAATA
>JAMQGT020007955.1:0-47470 GCA_024447675.2 Pterophyllum scalare
ATATATCCTGTTACTTCGTTCAGTTACGTATTGCTTACAAAACGCCCACTGTGTTATTGAAGCAACCACAAACACTGTCTAAAAGAAGAGTAGCATGAACATTAATGTGCACAGATGCAAGAAGAACATGGCTTATTGGTGTTGTAGAGTCACCAGGGTTTCTTTGTTAGCAGACTCACTGAAGGCAATGACTGTGCTGCAGCACTGCACTATTAGATATGACCCCTGACCTGAAATCTAACCATTAATTAAACTAAGCTGCTGCCAAGTGGATAGAAATGTGTGGCATGAAGCACACACTGGGAGAGGCTCTTTGTGTACCTGCATTCTTTCCCGAGCAGCAGACGAGGCCTTCCCTGGACAGAAACCAATATTGCTTTTAGCTTTTCCTGTAGTGACATAAGTGTAGTGAAATGCATCAATATAAAGTGATTAATCCATGAAAGATGTGAGTGTGTTCATCTTATTACGGCCTCACAGAATCTTTGGCGAACTGTAGAAATAAGTACGCACGATACGCAAAATAGTTTTGAATCTAAAAATACATGTAATCTATAAATGTTTGATCACAATGGCTTAATTTTCTGATCTATAAATATAAAGCTTTAGCTTTAGTACGGCGGGTACAATATTTGGGTGGTTTTGAAGAGTTTACTGATCATAAAGTGATCGCGTGTGATTGAAGAGTACCGACAGCGTCGCAGCGGAAACACTCGCGTATTCGCACTCGTTGCATAGAACCTGTGCTGCACCGTTCATGAAGCGCACTAAAACAGCTTCCATCTTATTAAAATACAGCTTTCAATAAAACACTCACTTGTGTTAGCAGTCACGGGTCAGCTAGTTAATATAGTCTAAATAATATCTTAAACTACAAAAGGTCACCAAACAAATATTAACACACAAAATAATCACTTTCATCATGTCATGATCTACAGTCACATACTAATATTGTTGCATCCATTCAACATGAAGAAGGATTCTCTTTAAGGCTTCACCCTGCAGATGCATTAAACTGCCATGCAAATACACACATTCAAGCAGGCAATGAGACACTGAGATAGAAAGCTGACATTGAAGAGTTTACATAAGGTCTTCTGCTTATTGCAGTTTGCTATGACACATTTATTGTGTTACTCTGGATCTCTCTCACACACACACACACACACACACACAAACACACACGCTATGCAACTCTTTCAGGCTTTTCGGGCAAAGTGAGGACAAAAGGAAAAAGAACGCCTTTTGCCTCCAGAGGTGCCCTCAGCGTCTCCTCAACAAAGTAGGCGCTATCCTCTTCCACTACAAACCGAAGAGTCTGGCTTTTGTTCACGCAGTAGATGCAGTTCCCGATGACGGCGCACCTGAAAGGCAGGTGACTCCCGAGCCTCTGGGACATGCAGTCGTGCCACATTTTCACTATGGTGTTGTACTTGAAGACGTTGATTCCCTGCTCGCGGCTGACGTCAAAGCGGTAGATGAAGCTTTTCAGCGCCACCATGTCGGTGGACTTCTTCCTGCTGTTGTTGTAGGGGCACTCCTGCCACTCATCCCTCCTAGGGTCGTACTTAAGGAGGCGGTAGAAGAGAGAGCCACCTGAAACGTACATTTCTCCACTGCAGGTGGTGGCTTCATGGGCCACTGCAAAGGCTCCCTTGGGTAGGGGGGCTACTGTTGTCCAGCGGTCCATTCGAGGGTCATATTTTTCCACTGTAAACAAACATTCCCCTCCAATGGCATACAGATAGCCATCCATAGATACCAGCTTGAGCTGGGCACGTGCCTGGTTCAGAGGTCTGACCTCGGCCCAGCGGTTGGTTACAGGGTTGTAACAGAAGACCTTGTCTGAAACCTTGCCTTTGTCCCCATAGCCCTTTATGCCCCCTGCCACAAACAGGTAGTTATACATGGTGCAGATCCCACAGCCCTTAGTGTTTATGTCCTCAGGCATCACAGTCAAAGGTCTCCAGTCACTGGCTGTCTCTTTAAAGTAGTAAATCATATGGTTCTCCTCCAAAGACCCCACTGACAGGGGGCTCTGTGGCCGGCTGCCACAGCGACTCGGTGGCCGGCTTCCAACTCGATCAAACACATCGTTTATCTCTGCAACCATCAGAGTCTTTCTCCCCTCCATTCTCTTCTTCAGAATCAGATCCCTCTCAGATCCCGTCAGACGTCCATAGACAGCGGGGTCTTTGAGGATCTGGAGGAAGTTGTCGCTCATGAATCCATAAGCAGTCTCCTTCAGCTCACTCAGTCGCTGTTTCTTGGCGATGGTGAGAATCTCGTAGCAGTTCTCCGCAGTGATTTGCTCAGACATGGAGTCCATAGCTGCCTGGACAGCACAGGGGATCTGCAGGATTTTAGCCCCCGTGATGACATCAACAACATTGTCTTTGCTAACACTGATGTGTGACGTGTAAACATAGTCTATAAGCGTAGACAGAGTCTTATAACCGATGCCCTTCACTTTCAGGATGTTGCGTGACAGCCGTGCTTTGAAGTAGTCACTCTTCTCAGCGAGGACGGACTTGTGAGCGTTGATCGTCTGCCCGCCTACTTCTATGACTAAGTCAGGCTCAGTTTTGGGCTGTGTGTTTCCAGCTTCCTGGCTGCTGTCCCTGTGCACAAGGATTGATTTTAGAACTGGCTGATCAGTTTCCTGTTTGGCCTGGCTGGGCAGGCATATGGAGGAATCTGCACCGTAGGACACTTTAGCTTGGGCGCCATTGGGGATTTCACCACCTGCACAGTTTTGCTGCATGCCAGCAATGTGATAGGTGTCAGTGTGAGGAGGGGCTTCTGGACTTTCCCTATCACCTGAAAGGTGAAACTGATCAGCTTTTGAGATGTACGAGCTGCCACCTCTCTGGTTATCAGTGTGGTTATTCTCCATCAGTCTTCCATCCAGCAGGTATTCCTTTTCAAACACTGGGGGAGGGCTGAACCCCGGCTCATCCTGCAGGAATCCCTGGACAAACCTTGGACATAAATTCCTGTTTTTGTCAGTAAGTGTGACAAAGTCAGAGTTCACTGTGTGGAGGATGGCATCGGCCTCCACGGTGACAGCCCCTCCTCCCTGCCTGTGGTCCTCAGTCATCTCAGTGTACTCACTGGTGATGGGAGGCAGCGTCCTCACCGATCATGCTGAGTGGATGGCCAAAGCTGTGGTTGGGCTCCTCTCTCTTCACCTACACATGGAGAAAACCAGGACGGAATTTAACCAACACCCAGTGGGAGCAGGAAAAACAAACTTTGAGTCTTGACGCTGCAAAGACCTTTTCTTTCTCTAAGGGGCGCCCTTTCGCTAATATCTTGAAATTATTTGAAGGAAAAAAGACTTTTTTTCTGCCTGTTATTCTGTGCACAGCCAAACCCATTTCAGAGCCCCTTTGATGCGCTGCGTCTGCAGCTTAACAAAGGAGCACAAGTAATCCCAGCATGCAGCTTCTTGGGCTCCGAAGTGCCTGACCTACTGCAATAATCACTCTGCCTGTCCTCCCTATGTGCTAATCTGTACACATATACAACGCATGCGCGTACAGTGGCACTCCGATGGAATAATGTTTAACAGGAAGGCAGAAGGTTATTTTCAATTCTATCAAAAACTCCTGTCCAATTCATTTTCAGGTGACGTCGCTCAAACGAGCCACAGCAGCTCCTTCAGCGGAAATCAGAAGGATTCAAAGTATTTTAACGTCATTTCCACAAAATGTGAAACCACAGTCTGGATTTATCGGTAAATGATGACCTACCTGCGTTTCGTGGTTGTGATCAGGAGCTCGGCAGCAGCGGTTTCCCTGCCAGTCCCCCCCCCGCACCACCACCACTCAGTTACGTAAGGCAGTCCCGACCAAGCAGCGAGCCTGCGCTCCCGGGAGTTCACCTCACGGCCGAGTCCCGACGCTTTGTCCCGTCCGGGCACCTTTAATCTTTACCTGTCGGCACTCTGGCTGCGGTTTCATCCGCTCATCCTCGAAATCTGCCGGGGCTCCGCGGCGGAGGCGAGGCGGGGGGACGATCAAACAGTCATTTCAAGTCACACCTCCTTCGGATCGGCCGTTGCCGTGTAATTTCCTCTGGTGGAAGTGGGCAGAGCTGATGCGCACGTCCAGCTGGAGCTGAGGACAGCGGTGATAGGCTGCCTCCTCCCGACTTGTTGGGATGCTGAATTTTGTTCTTTATTTCTGTCACAGCTGACCGGAGGGAGACGGTCATTATTGATCCAAGCCACGCCCTCTCCGGTGGCATTAACCCTACATTCAACAGCGCGAACCTCCATCTACTGTGCATGCGCGCTGGACGCAGCATTCCCCCACATCATCCGTGTGGGGGCTGCCCGGGGGGGTCAGGGGGATGTGTTAGATATATGGGAGATCCGATTCTCCAGTCCACTACTACAAATATGTGCTAATCCTAAATCCTGAGAAAATAACACCAGCTGCAACATTAGAGCAGGCGGGAAAATGCACTCCAACATCAGACTGTGAGCTCCTGAAAGGATTATACATGCCAGTAATCTACAGCTGTTCCGTTACTGCGAGTCACGTGTAATAAAACTGTAATGATGACATTTGTGAAGACGATGTTTGAAGGCACAGCCTGCAGGAGCACAGTGGAGGATGGATGGATGTTTGGATGGATGTAGGCATGTATGGATGGATGTAGGCATGGATGGATGGATGTAGGCATGGATGTAGGCATGGATGGATGGATGTAGGAATGGATGGATGGATGTAGGCATGGATGGATGGATGTAGGCATGGATGGATGGATGTAGGAATGGATGGATGGATGCAGGCATGGATGGAGGAGAGGAAAAAGCCTGAAGAGGTTAAATCGCCTTGACCTTTATGTCCAGGCTGGGGTCATCCAGGGCAGTTAAAGCAAGGCATCATTCCAAAGAAAGAAAAGCTCACGACTAAAGGTCTTCAGTGTGGAGGCTGAGAAAACTGCTAATGTATTAAAAACATAAACCAAAGTATTTCCCACCCACCAGCAGAAAGAAGGACATGAAGGACATTAACAGTTTTTACAAATAAAATAAGTAAAATGTCAAATTGATTGTTTTCCATCTATAATTATGCTAATGGCCTTCAGCTGCTCTAAATGAACAGTACTGGTGATTACCAAAGTCATTTTTTAGGTTTCTGTCATGGTTGCTACACCAATATGTAAAGCTCTTTAATTAAAATCATATTTCTCATGCTAAAATATAATTACTGCTATCTGTGAATTTGCTAATTTACTGTTTTACAAAAAAAGCAGAAAAATAAGCACATTATTGTTTTTTCATTAAGATGCCAAATTACAGTCATTTATGTTTCATTTGTGTGCAGAAAAATTAGCTTTAGTAGTTCAACGTTACGGTAAATGGACTGCTTCACCCCTTCACACAGGCACAGGTTCACACCGATGAACACGGCCCAGAGCGGGTCAGGGTTCAGTATATGCATGCAGACTGGAGCCCTCCCCCCACCCCTGCGGCATACAGGTATATACAGGTGAAACAGCCATGCTCCCTGACCACACCCACAGCGATTTCATTTATATAACAGTTTCCAACAGTCATCTCCAGGTTCTTCACACTGCAGGAAAATACTCGGTAACTCGCCCTGTTGGAAGACATTTAGATGTAAAGCCACGTTTCATCTCTGCTTGGATGCGTTTACGCTGCAGACGTGGAAATATGAATCCTGTTAGGAAGAAGAAATGTTCTTCTTTCTCCATGAGCGTTTATACTGGTCCCTAAAATATGCACCTTTGTAGTATTTGGGATATTTTTTCTACTTCGGTGATGTGTGAAGGGCTTTTTAGTCAAACAATATAATTTCACTGTTTTTGAAAGAGCACAGCCTCACACACAGGACAGCAGCAGCAGCTCTCGTCCAGCGTCCACGGAGGCCGCACGTCTTAACAACTGGCCTTCCCATCTAAAAACAGAGGGGAGCCGAGGCCGGCGCATCAAGCAGCTACCAACCCTGTGAGATTGCAGGGCATTCAGCTGGGAGGCTTCAGTGCCAGATATTCTCAGAACAAAGACAGAACGGGTGTCTCCATGGAAACCCAGGGTCAGCCGGAAAACAAAGGCCTTCCCGTCACAGAGCTGTCAGACAGCCTGATAACTGGGTTACTGACAGTGAGACTGTGTTTGACTCCTGGCTAATAAATAAAAGACAGTATTCAGTCAAAGGAGTTAAATATTACCTTAGTTACTGCATATTAGATACTACCCAGAAACATGTGATCAGGTAAATCAGGACTGAGCGCGGGCTGCGGAGGACTGCAGTGTGGGAACACGTCCAAAGTGTCTATTTTTGTTCCAACTGATAGTGGAAGCCTGGTTGTGCAATGGTGGATGTGGGTGTTGCGGGAGAGAAAATGTCTTGACCCTCTCTGCTCAGCAGCAGGAGAAATCCCTGAAGAGCTGAATCAGGCCCAGTTCCCGCGGCCCCCCGGGCGCATCGCTAGTCTCTGCATGTACCGATGGCTGCGCAGTCACAGCGCAGCCCACGGCTACAGGGCCGAGCACAGAGGCGCGCTGACACTCTGCTCGTCTCAGGATCGCCGTCTCACCACCTTTGTGTCATTCTGCCAAATTTAACTGAACTTCAAACAAGGACACAAGTGTGCGTAATAAAACAGTGTTTATACATTTGTTAATATACACATAAGAGGCGTGGCACAGGTATAAATCTTTTCATATTTTTTTCTTAAGACACCCAGAAACAAAGATGAATTAGGAAACAAAAGTCTCTCGTGCTGGCAGCAAGTCCTTCCTCCCTCCATGAACACGAACCTGACCAGCAGGATCCTCACAGACCTTCACAGACACTTATTCATCAGGTCCACCTTTAAAATCCCTGCTGTCTGCTAACACAGTGGAGCATCAGAGGAGCAGGAACAGGAGTAACACAACACACACAAACACATGCCCCCCCCATACACACGCTCTCTGACCTCATACCCATAATCCTCAGCTGTCATCCTTAAAGGTGCAGCTCTGATGGAAAGCCCAGAGACGCTCACGTAGCCGTTAGCTTACAGGCCTCCAAGCAGGCGGGATATTCATGTGTTAACTCTTAATTTCTTTTCAACACTGATTTAAATACTGCAGCTCCACACGCTGAACCTGAAACACTGGAGAGTAATGAAACGTGTTAGCGATATCACAGAGCAACACCGGCCAGCATTAGAGACCGCGTTTCCGTCCTCGCGGACTTGAGTCTGGCCTTCGGCTGCTCTGTGGCCGTCATTTCCACCATCCTCCGTCTGCTCGTTCCTGATCTTTGTCCCATTCTGGTCCCAAATATTCTGTCAAGTTTTAACAGTAGATCTTCTTGTGAGAGTTGTATGCAGCACTTCTGGATTCACCTGAAGAAAGCAAAAGGATGAATGTAAAGATATTTGCATGCACTACATTATCTGCTGATGGTTAACGACTGCTAATCTCCCACCGTGGTGCTGGTGTCACATGTTGAGTAAGGGGATCTGCCAGATCATGATGGTAGAGGTGGTGTCCTCATGGCGTGACTGTTTGGTCTTCTTGTTGACCCTGCGGTGCCCCAAACCTCCAGATACCACCAAGAGAGAGCTCACATCCACCTTACTTGAGCGACGGCCTCTCTGGTGATGGGCCGGGTCATGAAGCACATCGTAAAGGGCCCCATCTTCAGGCCCGTGCTCCAAGGAACCCTGGGATGGAGCTAGAGAGCCGCAGGAAGAGGAGGACAGGGAGTCCTGGAGAGCCATGGTGGTGCAGCCCGCCTCTCCCAGCCACACCCCTCGTCCTTGAGGAGGTGTCGGGGATGAGTCTGATGGAGGCTGGGCGCTCTCCACATCCTTTGACTCTGCAGGCTGGAGCGGCAGGCCGGACGGCCGGTTACACACTGCAGCGGCCGCGGTGAGGAACTTGACTGGTCCACTGTGAGCATGTAATGACACCATGCCCCGGCCTAAGATCAGGCATCAACATTCAAATTAAACTCAGATTTGAACTTGGACATGTTGTCCAAGTCGATGTGGCGAGGTAGGTATGTCTGATCCTGCACGTGGAGCTGCACAAATGCCAGCGGTGTAACTTTTGCAGTCACTGCAGCTGTATACTCTACAAACTGATGCACAAGCACATCCATGATGCAGTCTTACCTGTTACTTTGGGGATGCCCTGCAGTCTGGGGACAGAGAGAGCCACAGTCACTCCCAAGTTGGTCCCTACCAGTAGGAGACCATGACAAACCAGCAGACTGCTCACCGACACTCTTTGGTTCCCTACATTAAAGCAGAAACTTGGGTTCAGTCACACCTACATGAACATGCTCTCTGGAGCAAGGCCATTGATATGTGTTTATAATGAGACCCAACAAAGCAAACACATCCTCCCACACTGAGTGCACAGTTAAAGGGTCTCTTTACCAGGTTTGGTGCGACGCAGGGAGGGAGGCATGTGGCAACATTTCTGCAGCCATGATCAACGCTCATTTGTCTCCAGGGCAACGCAGAGAGGAGCCGAAATAGAAGCAGCTCTTTTCAAGTATTTGGACACAATAAACGAACTATTATAGTCAAACAAACAAACACAAAAGTGTTACGCAACCGAATGAGTGAAGCGTAACGCTGCAATTAGGGAAGGAGCTTTGCCTCTATTCAGAAAGCGTACGGCAGTGACAACAGGACAGTCTGACCTGACCTTCTTCTTCCCCTCCTGCTCAGAGAAATCACTGTGAAGCCACTTTGCAGTGTACAGGCTGGGATTGTTCACTTAACAGCACCTTTCAGTGAGGAAGCCAATCAATTCAGCCACACCGACAGCCTTTGTTAGGGGACGACTTCTGTGGACCTGGAACTCATCTCAGACCGTCTCCACTTGTTGGGAATTAGCTGTGCCACAAACGGTACACAGCCAGACATATTTATCATGTTTTTATGGCTGTAATCTGGGGTTTTGTAAAAACACCCCTTTCGGTCCTGCTATGTGGGAGGCGAGACTGTTCTGAGTCATTACTGCTACAACAGCTTGACTCGAACTTCCTCCCTCCCTCTTGGGCTTTAGGAAAAATTACTGCCAGTCTATCTGCCTGACCCCCCCCCCCCTCACTAGAGCTGACCCCTCACATGGGGCGCACACACGCCGTGCTGCCATACTTCCTGGAAAGCTGCCAGATATGCAGGCAGGTAGCGGGCCCTGCGTCTTACACACATGTGCCTCTAATGAGGGCCCAGAGTCAGCAGAAACACGCACACTGCCGGTTGGGAGTCTTGCTCAACTTCCTCCTTTCATAATATTTGGAGTTCCCCACCCGGAGGGTGAACTAAAATAGACCCGGCGTGAACGGCAACACAGCCAGGCTTTGGCCTCGATCCTGCACCAGAGCGCTCCTTTGATCGCCACTTAGTCCTGACAACCAACAGCAGGACGGAGGAGCAAATCCCAAACATTACGAAAATACAGTTTCAGCCACTCTAGAAATAACTCCAGTCGGCACATTGTGAGTAACAGCCATGCCGGTCCCCGTATCATTGCTACAGAAAGGCTTCTCCTGACTGAATTCATACCCACTTTAATTAGTTTTGGAGGTTTGTGATCATTAACCAAAGCTTTGGACAGAATTTTAGACCTGCGGTGGAGCTCACGGGAACATCAGAGGATCATAATTACAGTTCATTCAGTTTCCCCGTGCTGAAAGAGGCATTATAAGGGCTTAAACACGGCTGCACATCACCAACTACAAGTTAATGCAGAGAGTATTGCACACATATCCTAGTGTATAACTCACCAGAAATAATCCCTTAGTTTCAATGTTAGTCTTCCCAAAGAGAAGAGCAGATTAAGACGAGTTATAACAGGAGTTATTTGATGCTGCAGCTGCAGTATTCCCTCCTGTCCCATCCTGTCCGCTCAATGCTTTTAGTTTTATTCACCGGTACGTGTGTGATGCATGTCGGGAGGTGCACAAAGAAAGAAGAACTGAAGGTGTTATTTACTGACCCCCCCGATGTTTGTCTCCCATTAGGCCACGCATGGCTGCCTATTTAGGTCACAGAGCAGCAGACAATGGCAGACTAGTCCCTCAGCTCAGAGGCCAGCCAGCCTGCCACCATCCTCTGAGACCTCATCACAGTGCAGCCTGCTGCCATCGTCTCTACTACAAACTCTTTAATCAAGTCTTAGCTTAGTGAATTTTTCCAAACTTGTTTTACGTCCGTAGATCGCCATGTCTGAGTTTACTGCAGAGGTGCTGCACCAACAAACACGCTTCCAAATAACCTGCAGTATCAACGCAGAGCTGCCTTCAGTGATCAGCTGGTTTCCCAGCACACAGCTTTGAAGGTTTTCAAGCGGTGGGCTTCCCAATGTGGGAATGATCACCCAGTCCACTTCTCATAGCACATCAGTGCATTAAATTCCTTTAACACAGGCTACAGTTTATGTTACAGGGGAAATGATGATGTAATTACAGCGCATTAGCCGGACGTGCGCTACTGCTTGGATAAGGAGCTCCTGACTGCAACAATGGGACCCAGCAGAATTGCTCCAACATGCATGAACATGAGAAGAATGACCCCACCTAGAGTGAGTCCTGCTTTCCACACTGCTCCACCCAACCCGCCCTGATTCCATCTGGAGTCCTCCTTTCTGTTCTGTAGAAGCTGCATTAGGACCTTCCACAGTGAAATTAACTTTCTGGAGGAAACAAACATCAGTAGGATCTGTTTTTTGCTGCTCTCTGATAAGCTGGTATTATTATGACGTCTCAGTAAACAAGCATTAACGGACGCAGATGAAAGAGCCATCGGTCTGAAAACATCGATCGCAGGCAGCCCCTTCTGTCCCACCGCGGCAGCCAGCAGGGAGAAATGCTGCCATGGACACTATGGAAAAGTACAAGAGCTGACGAAGGCACAGGTGGATTTCATGCAACTGCTTTATTAAAATAATAACACCACAACTATACAACCAGGCAGAGTTTGATTCCAATGCTCGCTGACAGTCCAGAGACCCACTGCTGTTATCAGAGGAAGTCAGTGCTTAATGGCCAGGCCCAGAGGATAAAAGCATTTATGTGTGGCGGTCTGTACCAGAACCAGCTTCCTCTGTGGTTGCATGGCTTCTATTAGCTAATATGGGTACTGAGGTCCCAAAGCAGGCTGCCTTTATCACTTACATCTGCCAGATAATGAGCGCTTCTACTCCAACGCTGAATGTCAGGGTGAGGCTCTCACACTGCACCAAGAGAGTGTGCGTTCTCCAAGCGGGCGATCTCGGACATTTTTACTTGCAATTAGGGATTTCCTTGAGTGAACTCGTGTTTGTAAGTTCACCGTTTGCAGGGTTCTGCTTTGTCTGCTGTCAGAACTATGATGGTGCAGAGGTGGAGTTAAGCAGTGTACCACAGTGAATGAGATGCTGCCACACACAAAAAATGTGCGTGGATGGTGTCACTACATTCCCAGCTGATCCTAAAAAACATTCCCAGCAGTCACTCAGTAACTTCCTCCAGTTTTTACTTTCCCTTTGCTTCACTTCTTGTGTTAGTGTATTTGTAGTCTGTGTGTACGGTTTGTCTCCATGACAACCTCATTGTCACTTCCTGTTTTATTTTGGTAGCTATTTTTCTTGTCTGCCTTTTCTGACTTTACTTCCTGCCGTGGCCTTGGTTTTCCTGATTGTTTCCACCTCTTCCTGATTGCTTTGGTGTATTTGGCCTCCACTCCTTTTCCTACATGTTGCTGTTACCTGTTTCTCAGGTCTTTGCATGCATACCTGCCTCCTGCTTTGTGTCCTGTTTGGATGCTCACTTTGGCTACAATATCACAAACCCCCGCTGTGGCTGATGCAAACAGCCACCATGGTGTACTGGACACGCCCCCTTTTATCATATGGTACCTTAAGATTTTGGATGCCTTTCTGAGAAATATCCCAACATGATGGAAAAAGCAGGCCAAAGCCTAAAATGCACCCTCTGGCCTAATGACAGGAATACTAACAATGCTGATACTGAGGAGAAAATGCTGCTTTCACCAAAAGAATGAGCACACAGTAACATCGAGTTTCTGGAGGAAGGCGAAGATCCGACTGTCAACACTTATAAAAATCAAACAAACTACAGCGTTACAAAGAAAACGTGCGTCAGCCCAGCTGTCGGGATTACTCAGCACAAGGGGAAAAAAAGCGGGACCGGATAAATCCTGACTTCAAACCAACAGAAGCAATCTCCCCACAGCAACAGCTCCCATCATCCTTTGAGGCTGTGTGCTTTTGGGTCATGCTGATATAATGCAGCAGATTACAAGATCCAAAGCAGCAGGTCACTCTGATGACTTCAGCCTGGGACGACTGTCACACAGACATGATTAGATTTGACCTCAACATCAGCAGCAGCGACGTCTGCCTTAAATATGCACGGCAGGAAAGTGCCCTCGACATCTGCTGCTGCACGCTAAACACAACATCATCTACTGTAATGCAACATTTGTCGTAGTCACAAAGTATCCTTGCTAAAGGACTGTAGACTCATTCAAAGGCATGTGTTTTTGTCACACAGGCACAAAACCTGTGTTCTCTGATAAAGCCCAGAACAAATATTTGCTCTCTGCAATAAAAACTCTGCTTTTAACTCTGTAATGAAACTGTCCATGAGGCACGGCTCATTTAGAGCCATTTAGTCCTCTCAGGTCATCAGCTGCAGATCTTTGAATTGTTCCCAGAACTGGATCTCAATGTGCTGACGGTGCTTTTAGTTACCGTGGTCCTGCTCCTTGGAACGAGCCATTATTGTTCTCACAGGCTGTGTGTGTTTGTGCGTGTGAGCACATTGAGTATATGTGCAATGAAATGTGTTAAATGAATAAAACTGACCCTGATGTTTGTCAGGCTGCAGGTATCACAGCAGTGTCGAGAACTGTCAGACCGACATCAGTTCAATTATGTTTATAAAGCACCACACACAACAAACAGTCGCCTCAGAGTGCTTTATATTGTAAAAGCCCTGCAACAATGACAGAGAAAACACAACAATCAGACGACCCCCTATGAGCATGCACTTGGGGACAGTGGGAAGGAAAAACTCCCTTTTAACAGTAAGAAACCTCCAGCTGAACCAGGCTCAGGGAGGGCAGTCATCTGCTGCGACCGGTCGAATGAAACAGGATGAAACTAATATTCTCTTTACAATAACGGCACTAGCTAATTATGATTTCCTTATTTTATTACTGAACGTCTGCTGATAGAAAAAGTCATTCCCCCAAGATGCTCCTACATCACTGATTTAATCCAAACTTCAAAGATTTACTCGTTCACAGCAGCTATATTTGATTTTATTTGCCATGGCCATTTTAAAATCAATATTTTATGGCTGAAAAAATTGTGATTGCTTAAGATTTAGTTGTTATTAAGTGGCAGGGCGAGCCAAAACAAAGTGTTCACTGACTGGCTCAACCAGTAGCTCAGCTACAAATACACTGTGTGCTATATTTAAAAGTGATGTCATGGCTGTTTCACTTAATAAAAGGATGATCCAACATTTGTTTTTAAAGGCTTTACATGCACCTTGGATTTCCTTTTAACACACAAAGCTGCCTTAAAAACAACCTGGCAAGTTTTTTTATGCAGCACCATAAACAGAAACAAAAGAGCCTATCCCAACTGACACAGGGCGAGAGGCAGGGTACACCCTGAACAGGTCGCCAGCCTGTCGCAGGACCATTCACACTCACACCTATGGGCAATTTAGAGTGACCAATCAACCTAACCCCAGTAACTGCATGTCTTTGGACTGTGGGAGGAAACCCACGCAGACACGGGGAGAACATGCAAACTCCAGACAGCGAGAGGTATGGGCCACGGTGGCATCGGACCCAGGCCTTCTAGATGTTATTCCAGCTGTGAGGCAGCACCGTGCTGCAGGACTGTTGGAGTAAAATGCTGGATTTCTGGCAGCAGACCCACTCTCATGCACCGCGGGCTGCACGTTTGATAGTAACTGGACTGAGAAGGTCCTCCTTAGATTATTTTATTTGTCAAAAATGCAAAAATAAAGTGTTACGGAGGCGATGGCCACTCTGAAAAGACTGAAAAAAGACATTTATGAACTTTGTGTAACACTAAATCGGCTTTTAGGTGACCTGGACAGGTGACATTTTCTCCACATAATGACTGAATGAAGAAGTCTAAAGTTATGCAAAGATACGAAGAAATGGAAATGAAAACCTTCCACTGTTACGTTAATCTTCACTGGATCTTTGAATAGACGCTTCGCCGATCTAAAAATGAAGATGATGTCTCACCTGGAAGAATACTGTGGACAGGTGTGGCGATGTTTATGTCCTGCAGGTGCTCGAGGGTTTCGGTGTGGAAGAGTCGCAGCGTGGAACCGGAGCTGAAGGCGATCCATATGCCGACCCCGGCCACCACCATATGGGACACCACCATGCCCTCATCCTGGTGGGCCTCTAACTGCCTCTGAATACGGGAGGCAGGAGAAGGTGACACAGCAGGTCAGTGTCTGCTGCAGATTCACACGGACTTAAGACTGAGGAGAATATCTGCAGATCACAGACGCATTCATCATGCGAAGGTCATAATTTAATAGCAACAAGTTCAGAGCTAGCTTTCCTGATTAAAGATGATTTGAATGACATCCACAGCCTGTTTTATTAGAACATGCATGTATTTCACACATCTCACAGGTCAAAGCTGTCGTCGTCTGCACTGCACGCCTCTGTCACATGTTGGCTGTGTGACTGTGAGGTGGAGCAGCCCACAGACAGTCTGCCTCACACTGCTCGGGCTGCAGCGGCCCACCCATGCACTGTTAGCTGTGCTACGTCTAATTACGCTTTAGGTGTAAAACGAAGGCTCAAACCAGCAAATGAGAACTACTCGCCCGACACATTTAAGTTTGTGTGGCAAACGTTTTAAAATCACAAATCTATTTCATGAACTTTTCCTTAACCCCTTGATCTTTCTTTAATTAATAAAGTACAAATTCTTTGTGAGTAGAGACCAATAAACTCATCCCACCAGCGTGAATTACACAGTCTCACCGAGCACTGCCTGACGTGTGGGCGAGCTTATATTTGGCTAAGGAGAGTCCATTCACAATGTTTCAGTTCTGATAAGCAGCAGCATGGAATGCAGATGGGCTGCTCTCCAGTTCTTAATCATTGTTATGATTTTGTTAACAGTTCTAAAAAGCTCAGCCTGACCTTTAGTTACCCCGTGGACGAACGGTGAGTCTGCAGCGAACAACGAGAGCGATACAGGCAGGTGGTCCGACATAATGAGCTTAATGAGGCTAAAGTGATTATGAGTGAGTGCATGTCAGAGGAAAGTTACTATTCCTGGATCTGCAGCAGGTGCTTCCATTCCCGGAACCAGACCGGGACACACGCGGAGCGCCGTTCACATCCCAGGACTGGGAAGAGAGAAACTTTACCCTGCTGAGGAGCCCTCCCACTTTTACTGACATCATTTTAAAATGTTCTCCACCCTGACAGAAACTCACACCTCAAAGAGTTTGTCACTCCCCCCGTGGTTACCCCACACCACCCATGTTTAATGAATGTACATGTAGCACACCGGATGCAGTCGTTTTCCAATATGAAGAACAAAGAAAAGGTTGTATTTATGTTTTGCATCTGTGTCAGGTAAGATAATTATTAAAAATGAATTAAGTTACACACTATGAGGCTGGTAAGTCTTGTTCATGGATCGCCTTATCATTCTGGAGCCTATCCCAGCTGTCATAGGGCGAGAGGCAGGGCGCACCTGTGCAGGTCGCCAGCCTGTCACAGGGGACAGACAACCATTCACACCTATGGTGGATGGTGGATTCAAACCCAGACCTTCTCACAGAGGTAACCACCACACCACCGTGCTGCCCAAGTCTTGTTTAAGTTAATCATTTATACCTGGAGGTAGTTTTATTCTTCCAAATGGCCTTTTTTAAAGTTCTTACTTATTTTCAATGTGACCAACTCAAACTCAAGTTTCCCACAAACATGACAGGATGACATGAGGGAGACTGTAATTTCTGGACTCCTGTATTTGCTGTGTGACGTACAGAGGCGGGCCGTGGCAGACACGCAGACAGGAAGTGATGTTTACTCCAACGCCATCATAAACAGTGGCCCTGTTTATGATGGCCAGATGGAATGCAGTGCAACAAAAGCCAAACACTATCAGACTTACCTCTACCGAGTGTGTGTGGGTGCTGATGATGAAGACCTGTCCACCTGATGAGGCCCAGAGGTGCTCCTCCACAGCAAGCATGGCCTTCACTGGGAGGACTCCCAGCTTCAGTAACTTGGGCTTGTCGCTGCTCCACAAACCGTCTGTGAGAACCAACACAACAGTGCAGCGCGTTCAAGAGCGCAAACAAAAGGCCAGTAAATGCTCCTCATGGTGCACACACACACACACACACACACACACACACTGAACAATACCTGAACATAAATGAAACATTGTATCCAACCTGCCGTAGGATTTATTGCAGCTACAGTTATTGATTACAGACTATAAACCCAGAGCCATCTTTCTTTTAATTGTTAAGAATGTGTCACACTGAACATAAACAACACAATAACAGTCAGTCTGTCTTCATAAATGTCATCTGTGAAGGTCATCTGCATTTATAACGGCTGCTGCTGCTAGAGTGGCCATTGATAGTTTCTACATGGTTCACTCTGAATATAGATGGGCTGTGAAGCATTAGTCAGAGCTGAGCTGAATCCCACACACACCTCCTACACACTCTGTTCTACATGTGCCCGGGCACCTAAAGCACCAGCTACTGCAATCGCACACCCCCTGCAGTGGCTTCAACAGCTCGGCAACGCTTGTGTTTCTTCTGAAGGCTTCAGTCCTAAACGTGTTGGAGAATATTTGATGCATTTTGCACATTAAAGAAATCTCCATGTAAACAACAGGCTGACACACGTGGATCCAGAGTGCCTCCGCGGGTCCAGATTCCTCGTTCCCTCAGCTGATCGAGGACGCCTCACCAGTGCTGTTTGTTTACCAGAAGGCACAAAGGCAGCTATTGAAGCGAGAGGTGATCTTTCAGAGGGAGTAATGGTACCTCTGGAAGACTGGGGGCTGAAGGAGAAAGGCAGAATTAGCAGTGCCCTGTGTACTGTAATAATCACACTATGTAGGTGAAGGAGAAAAAAGGAGCTTTAGAGGGAAAGAAGGAGAGCAGTGCCAACTTCCAGGCTTATGTAACTCTGCTAGGTTTCTGCCCACATCTCTTTCTTCAACTGTAGCATTTCCTCATATTAATATCAGCTACAACACAGTGCATGTGTGAGTGCGTGCGATCAAACACAAACCATCACCGCATACTGAAAGCTCAGGAAGCCAACCAATCATTTTGAACGAATAACACTGGACAGGAGAACGTAGGTGATGGAGGACAGCAGGATGCTCTGACTGTGACGTGTGACCTCTGCTGAATCACTGCCTCCCTCTTCCCCATCTCTCACCGTCACTCACAGAAAACGTGGCTGTGGCAGAACTAGGCCGACGGGCCGGCTCCACAAACACTGCACCCAGTCTTCCCGTGCAGCTTCAGTAAGTCAGCTGCTTCCCCTCTGATCGGCTGCCAGGTCCACATCAGTGATTATACACTCATATCTGCCTGTTCCGCGGTTCCCTGGAGGTTCAGCCGCGGGTCTGATTTACATGCTAATCGAGCACAGGCAGAACCGGTCACTGCGACAAAGGACTGGAGCAGCATTACAACGCGAGCGCAGGGAAAAGTTTCCCCACCAATGCATGCAGGGCGAGTCACTGGTTTAGCATCAAGCATCGTGCTCCTGAGACAGTGGCAGATATCAAACATATGAAACTCTGAGGGCCAGGCTTTCCTTCTGGGAATCCATTTGATACAGCAGAGGAGATGAATGCTCACAAGCAGCTACTGGGAACAGTTCCACCAAAAGGTCAGCGCTGCCATACACTGTGCCATCATCTAGTATCTGATGTCAGGACAGCGAAGGGAAAAAGGCTGTGTAAGAAATGAGGTCTAATGAGCAGTGCAAAAAAAAATTCCTGAGCAGTTACACACATGCTGAGTGTTTCTTCCAGGGAAATTGTAACATGGCAGCGGGAGGACCGACAACAGCTTTCCCTGTGTGATTCTGTCCTCAGGCCATCATCCATATCCTTTCTATCTCTCTGTGCTGCACACAAGCACAGGAACACAGCAAGAATTTATTCTCATCTGAGTTAATACAGGGCAGGAGAGGAACGAGTACGTGTCACTGAGGAGAATCAAACATGCCTCAGTGCGGTGATACAAGAATAACAAGGATTCAGTTTCCTCGTACTTCTCTTTCTCCATGTGATGTGGAGCAAACAGAGACAGAATTAGAAAGAAGCTCCTCTGTTTGCAGGCAAAAAAGAGAGAATGTGAAAAACTGGGAAGAGCTCAGCTCAGAGCGAAGTGTCGGCACTCGTCGGGGAGGGAAGACGTTAAATAGGTCAGTGCTGGAAACGGATCGGTTTCTCCAAGACAACTAAGCAAACGCAAAGAGAATCTGAACACAGAGCAGAGGAGACGCTGACCCCTCACATTTCTTCGTACGGCGGAGGTTAACATAGTAACGCCGCCGCATCGTGCTACATCGTCAGCCGTTATTCATAAACACAGCCTATGAAGTCACAAACTTTGAGCCAAAGTTCAGCCAACACACCGAATCTAATTACCTCAATCAATGCCTTTGCTCTGTAACAGCGCTTTAAGCTCAAAGCTGGCCTAATTACAGCTGACTGAGAGTATCAGTAAACATTACAAAGGCAAAGTTGGACACAATTTCAAAAGTCTCTGTTACCCTGGTGAAACACACACCTTGGGATCTGGCGTAGACCGCCACGGCGCCGCTGACCAGCCCCACGTACAGGCAGCACTTCCTGTACACCAGGCTGGTGACCGTGGACTTGTCTGGGGTGAAGAAATGCTGCAGACGTACTTTCTTGGACCGCTGGCTGCTCTTGTACACAATGATGCTAAAAAGGATAACAGCAATACTAAGTCAGTCTTTCAGAGTATTTAAGAATAACGTAGTAGTAACATCATACTGTATTCCAAGCTGAAAGCGTGGGTGATGTAAATATATGTGTGTGTACCTCCCCTCCTCCATGCCCAGACAGACACTGGGGGTCTCAGTGGGCCTCGCTGAGGAAGCATGGCTATTCTCAGGGACGTTTCCACCGTTCTCCTCGACCTGCTCCGCCGGGACGTAGGCCATGCAGAGAATCCGGGACTCGACATTGAAACACTCAGTCACCTTAGGGCTGGAGTTCTGCATGGCCACTATGGCAATCTGTCCCATCTGATTGGTGCAACTTGCAACCTGAACAGAGATAGAGAGACCTTACAGTTTTAGGGATGATTTAGCTTATTTTATAGCTATCAGTATGGAAATAAACCCTAAAAAAAAATCACCATCAGCCGAGGATCTTCTGCATGTTACTGAAGAAAACTCATCCCACAGATCAAAGTCTAATTAAATAAGTGAAACTAATCCTAAAAACTAAATCTGAAAGTCTTCATTACAGATTATTCCAGCAGCAGTTTCTAGATGACCTCACCATCGCGATGAATGGGGTTTATACATCTGACAGGCTTCTGATTATCATGGTGAGCAGAGTCATTGTTTGCTTTAGGAACAAAACTTCAGTGCTGAAGCTTTCTGTAACTTTCAAACCCAGACTGACATTTTATACACAGCAAAAAAAACACCATCTGCTCTGCTCTGATCATCGTGAGAGAAGCTCTCTGCCAGGCTCACTGACAGCTACCTGCCTGCTTACAGGTGTCACCTGCTGAAGATAAGAGGCACACTTACCACCACCTTCTGCTCCAGGGCTCAGATTTCAGTGCTGAGGTCAATAAATGTGTTCCTACACAACTACAGGCAGCCTCCATAACCTTGGCATACAGTCTTAGGGTAGGTAAGCCAGCACATTACTTCATTTCTGGAGCATCTGCATAAAAAAAAACTGTCTTACCCAGACACATCCATGGCCCACCACCGGGGTGTCTGCTGTGCTCTCTGTGTTGATATGGGGCTCTGGATTATGAACGGCACACTCCACCTGCCACGAAACAGGGAAAGAATACGAGTGTTTATCTGGTGTCCGGATAAAACCGACTTCTCCTCGAGGTCCTCCTGAAAAAACAAGCAGGGATCAGAGAGCTGGTCAGTGCTGAGGTGCAAAGAGCTGTTAAACTGTGGGAGAAAGTGTGTGTTCTGGTGTGTGATCTGTGAACTAGACACAGCTCAGATGACTGACACATATCCCACCAAAAACCTGGCAATTAAAATAAAACTGCTATGACTGGTGTGTTAGGCCTGCGACGGGCTGGTGACCCGTAGCAGGTGGGCCCGGCCTCTCTGCCCATGACAGCTGGGATTACCTGTTTATATAGTGCAGACAAAAATCAATCAATCAAAATGCAAAGAAACAACAAGAGTGGAGACATATGAATACCAGTTCATACAACCATCACTTGTTACTTTTTCACCAACTGCAACTAAAACGGCTTTAATCCGGGGGTGGCTGATCTGTGGTGTTGGTCCCGGTATTCTTAGATTAGCTCTGTAGGCAATGCTGCAAGAAACAGTGATGCACAAACATCATATAACATGCAGTGGCATCTATGAACCATACCCCTGAGAGTTTCTTTATAACGCACCCGGAACCGAGTCATCACCTTCATCACTGCACTCAATCAACAAAGTTTAAAGGAAGCAAAGTGCTCACCTTAAACTCTTGCAGTTTTGACATGACCACAGGCATCTGTCGAAGCAACAGGGGGTGTTTCTGCTTTTTGATCTGATTTCCATCATCCTCTGCAAAGAACCAGCCCTGCATGTTGTCCTCCTCTGACACAAAACACACACAAACAACACAGTCCAACAGGCCACACCAGTAAGCATCAGAAACGGGCGACACGCTGTTCATGTTCTAATACAACTGATCACCTACCAGGCAGCAACACTTAAATAATCAATTAAAGAGCATATTGTCAATCAATGAAGAATAAAGTGAATTATCATCATGTATAAATGCACGCAGACAGAATAAAAAGCAGAAATTCAGTGAAAGGCAGTTTCCCGTACCCAGGGCCAGCTTTGCCATCTGCAAGTTGCTGATCCACGACTGTTTGATGGCGGGGCTGAGAGTGTTGAACACGGCACTGAAGTAAGTGGGTTTACCCGTCCTGCCGAGAGAGGGACAGAAAAACCAAAAACACACATGAACTGAAGAGGAGCACTGCTGCAGAGCTTTCCCCGATATCCTCTTAAAATGTATTAGATGATGAGCAAAAACAGACAGAAATCACTGCTCTTGCTTACAACCGTGACTGTTCATATTTTACATTAATATTTCAATGAAAGCATAAGACGAGAGTGTAATCAGGGTGGACTGGGTGCAGACGAGTGTCAGAGAGCAGCCAGAGTGAAAGGGAAGGTTTTCAGGATGGTACTGAGACCTGCTGTGATGGATGGTTTGGAGATGGTGGCACCGACACAAAGACCGGAGGCAGAGATGAAGATTTTGGTTGGAGTGAGCTGGATTAGAAATGAGTACATCAGAGCTCAAAGTGAGAGAGGTGAGGCTCAGATGGTTTGGATAAAGGATGATGAAGATGGCACTGGTACACAGGAGGAAAAGAAGACCTCAGAGGAGGCTCATGGATGTAGTGAAGGAGGACATGCAGAGGGTTGGGGTGACAGAGGAGGATGCTAGAGACAGGGTGAGATGGAGGAAGATGATCAGCTGTGTTGACTCACTCTGCAGAGTGAGATAAGAAATAACATCCAATTTGTGCCCCAAACTTCAGAGATGCTTTAACAAGATTGTACTCAATGATGTGTCAACAGTGCGGCAGCTGTGGGCCTAAAGTAGCATTTACATTTCTCTAAGCAGTATGTTAATGTCTGTCTCCTGAGCAGCAGGTTTACACTTAAATGCCACATGCATCAAAGTAAAAGGCTCCTGTCAGGCCTGACGTCTGCAAATGTCTCCTTATTCACTGCTGACAAGAGGACGGGCTGAGAGAAATGCAGTGGAAATCAATGCCAATTATCACTCCTCCAAGAAGCTTGTGTCGACATTAAATATACAGTATATATGTGGGTCCTCTACCAGACGCCTGGGAGCTTGAGGGTCCTGCGAAGTATCTTGGCTGTTCCCAGGACCGCGCTCTTCTGGACAGAGATCTCGGATGACGTTCGCTGGAATCTGCTGTAGCCACTCCCCCAGTTTGGGGATCAGTACCACGGGGACCACTGTTACCTTCACCTTCCACATCCTCTCTAGCTCCTCTCTGAGCCCCTGGTATTTATCCAGCTTTTCCTGTTCCTTCTTGTTGACGTTACCTTAGCTTGGTGTTGCTACATCTCACCTTCTTCCTCTGCTTGTCCACCAAGCTGTTGGTTAGCCATCACCAGTTTGTCCATCTGTAACTGGAAGTCCCGCAGGATCTTAGCTCTGTCATTCTCCACCACCCATGGGGGCACATCCCATTTTGACTGGCTATGATGCCTGACAGGATCTTCCATTCTGTGCTGAGGCAGGTTATTGGCCGGTGGTTGGATGGGACAGTCCCATTTGGGGATCCTTGGGGATCAGGACCGTCTGGCCTTCAGTCAGCCATTCTGGGAGCATCTCATCCATTAGCTGCTGGTTCATTTGTGCTGCCAGCTGCTCATGGAGTGCAGTTAGCTTCTTTAGCCAGTAGGTGTGAATCACATCAGGGCCCGGTGCTGTTGGAACGCTGAGCTATGAGATGCTTTGATGTCAGTCTGGATGTTGGGTCCAATCCATAGGTCCTACATCCTCTTCATGTAGCCCCTTTCAAGGGGTTTCTCTGGGGTTACATATGTAGTAGCAACAGTGCTGCATTCTTGTTCCAGTAGCCCACTTTTCAGCAGTATGCCCTGGTTCCTCAACCAGGGTGTGCGTGTGTGTATATGTGTATTCGGTGTGTGGGGGGAGGTCTGAGATAGGTAAGGTAAGGTAAGGTTTATTTATAAAGCGCCTTTCACAGACAAAAAGGTCACAAAGCGCTGCACAAAACAATAAAATGAATTACACCTTCGCATTAAAAGAGAAACAGCAATAAAACAACAGATTAAAAAGACAATACAATGAGAGTAATTAACAAAGAGCTTGGTTGAACAAAAAAGTTTTCAACTGTTTTTTAAAAGAAACGACAGAGTCAGCTGGGCCGAGCTCAAGGGGTCAGCTGTTCCAGAGCTTGGGGGCTATAGCTTGAAAAGATCCGTCTAATCTAAGATGCATCACTCCTGTCAGTTTCTGATGGTGAGACGTGTTGTGTTTTGCTGCTGAGAGATCGGGGGAGGAATTAGAGAGGTACAGCTGTGTTTCCAAACATACCCACGGATAATCTCACCAGCTAAATGTAGTCGGGATGAAGGATGGAGTAAGGAAAAGGGAAAGAGAGGGCCAAAGAGCAGTCATGGTCACAGGGAATGTGAAAGAGTCAAAACAAGGTGCACCCTTGGGAGACCACGTGCAGACTATAACAGAGTGTAGATGTATGACATGAACATTTGTATTCAGCAGCAGCTGGGCAGACTTTGGCTGCCAACACTGATGCACATTTCCTCTCCTGTGACTCATGCCTCAGATTAGAGCTGGTGGAGAAACCTGTTTATCCAAATGTGCTCTAATACTCTCTTCTAAAGCCAAATGTGTACAAAGAGGCTGGGAGGACAGACGGGGAAAAGCAGGGTAAAGGGGGATAAAGGCCAACCTAGGATAAACATGAACCTTTGGGGGGTACGGAGGACCGAGACAGGAGAGTGTTGTAGGTGCTGTTGATCTGAAGCTAAAAATGGGTGTAAAAATACAGACTTGTCTTGTTTGCCAGGCAGCTGGAGCTGGATCCTACACCGGTCAGCTGCCCTGATCTCCTCCTCCTTCTTCAGTATCAGCCTCTGGAGTCCTGAGACCCAGTCTTGGGCCACTGTGGGATTTACATTCTGAGAGAGGGAGACAACGGCAGAGAGCCACGACGAGAGAGACAAAGAGAAGGAATGGGAACAACAATGAATGAATCCATTACATCATCAATAAATTATAACATAATTTATTCAGAGCATTAGTGTGATTCAAGTTAAAAATGAAAGCTATTCCTAAGAGGATCTGCTGCTTATACTGTTACAGCTCTGTGCTGAATTAAACCAAAGTAGAAAGCAGCTGTCACTCTAATGTAATCTGATATGCTGTTATTGCTTATGCAACTTTTGAGACGTCTACTTTCTAATTTTTGTTGACACTCGCTCGAGGAGACTTTTAATTTCTGAGGATGCAGCTTACACTCAGATACCACATACATCATTATCAGCATGATTTCATTTCACTGAATCAACTACAAATGCTGTCTCTCACCAAATGTCTCCTAAACTCTCAGAGCAAACTTTATTACAGAGGCCCGTGACAAGATTAGCTAATATACTAACCATCATCAGAAACAGGTCAAGACTCAAGCTGCAAGCTTCCCCCTGCATCAGTGTCCAAACCCCCCCAGTGCTCTGACACATCTCTGAGGTCCTTTGGGGTGGCTGTGACTCAGGAGGTAGAGCAGGTCACCTACCAATTCATATGGAAGTGCTTGTACGAATGGGTGAATGCAAATGTGTTGTATAAGCACTTTGAGTAGAAAAGCGCTATATAAGAACTTTACCAGCACCCCCCCACACACACACACAGGCCTGTGAGTGTGTGTGTGTGCAGCTACATGATATGACAGGTCTGAACAGTGCAGATCTGCCCACACTGCTGCATTCCACAGCTTAAACATCACATCGTGGAGCTACAGAGGTAGGCGGCGCTCATGGACATGTGAGGGGAAACTTAATGAGAATGATTTTGTGTAGTGTATGTCAACTTCTGACAGCCTTCCAAGAGTATTAATAGATATCCAAAAGGGATCTCATGTTCAGTCAAAATAACATATTTAATCTTTCCCTAAAATGTCATGACTTTACCTTTGACATGCAGATTTTTCTCCATCTGATTTTCTTTTAGACATAATTAATGATATCATACATCACCAGTACCTGGTAGTTTCCTTTGAGGCTGCCAATCATGCTGGAGATCTGGTTGACCAGGCTGAGATCATGGATTAGATTCTGCAGATCCTGGTACAGCTGGCCAGGGCCCATATACAGCTTGTCTATACAGAAACACATTTTCAGTTGTTTAATTCACAACTTTTACAAACAAAAAGCAATAAAAGTGAAACAGTGCTGAGTGCCCCAAACTTTAACTGACTGGCAGCATTTGAGCCCCAGTCCCAGTGCTTTAAACTGCAGACAGCGTGCCTGAGAGAACGCTGGATCTGCAAACATCGATGAGTGAAGCAACTCTGATAAGAGAGTTTCAAAATATTGTCTCCCCACAGGGAGTGGTGACAGCTCTGCAAACATGGCAGTAATTCTCCTCTCTGTGAACCAGCCAGTGTGAGCTTCAGGAGCCACACACCTAATGCTGCATGTCAGTGCAAATCATCCTCTCTGTTCCTCCCTGCTCTATGTTCCCGCTCTATGTTCCCGCTCTACGTTCCCGCTCTACGTTCCTGCTCTATGTTCCCGCTCTATGTTCCTGCTCTACGTTCCCGCTCTATGTGGGCTGAGATGGGTCTCCAGCTACCTCACTGCTTCTCATCTTTTTGGCTCTGCTTTAAAATAAATAAGTAAATAAAAACAGAGGCTAATCTTCTGTGGTGAGAGAAATTACTGTTCACAACATAAAACAGTGCTACACAGACTGCATCAAGTGCATGAAGTCAGCTGACCGAGGCCCACGCTCAGTCGTGGAGAATAGAGAGCCCGGGGGGAAAACTTCAATAGTCCTCCAGCAACAAATGACTGAGGTCTTTTTTCAAATGGCTCATTTAAGGAGGACTGAAGGCTTTCAGACTGCAGTGAGTGGATGTATGTCAGTGAGCAAAGAGTTAAACTGAGTCGTGGAGATCCGAATGCCCTCAGCTCTGTTTGCTTCTGTTATTCTCTTCTTTCTTCTACAATAGTCACCAAGTCTGACTCCAACTCCGACTCCATGGTAACCCAGCCTGGTTCGCTCCTGAAGGTCTCAGTGACGGGGCATTCAGGGGAAATCGTACCCCTGTTTGTGCATTCGTTGGTGGTCTCTGTAAGAATGACTAAAATGTTTCCTTCTCAGTTTGCCTACAAGAGGTTGTTCCAATACAGCCATCTTTACACATGCATGAGTACAACGGCCTCCTCCTGTAGAGCAGCTTTTGGTTTGTTTGTTTTTGATTGTTTTTACACCACTGGATCATCATGTTACTTTACTTAAACCCTTAATAATATCAAATGAGGAATCTGCTGTTTTTATCACTTGTTGTCATTTTTCCCTCATCTGCTGCATCTGTGTCTTTGAACCCTGAGACACGGGGGGCTGAACTCAGATCAGGACAGGAGCCCTGAATAAACCTTCATGATGTCCCGTTCAGAGAAAATGCTGCTACAACAGTTCATCAAATACAGACCTCTGTTAAAACTGCTCATTATTGTAGGACGTTCCTGAAGGGATAATTACTGCTAATAAGCCTTATAATCTGCATATGATTGGTCTCTGTGCTAACGCTCTCTCACCTGAATAAATATGTATAAAAGGCTTAAATACTATCATATAAAATTATAACTCCAAACACCATCTATACCATCGTTTGCTGTGCAGTGTTTAATCCTAGAAATAAAAAGGCCCAGTGAAGAATATAGTCCCATCACAGAAGTGACCATTCCCACAGACCAGACTGGCTCTGTAACCCGTTCCAAACTGGGTCCAACTTCGTGAATGGCTCTTTGTGAGGTTGCCAACTGCTCAGATTTTTCAAACAAAACCATCCTGGGAGCATCTTCACAGGCAGCACAGTCACCCCTGCAATTACACACTTCCTAAAAACAAACACTATATCGACAAATTACACACTGGCTGTGAGAGCTGCAGGATAACGTAACTCTAAATGACCAGTCTGCATGGTGGTCTAATTGCAGTGCAGCACAGGGAAGCGATGAACTAAGCAGGGAGACATGAAAAAGATGACATCATAGCTGGAGTCCCTTCACTGCAGGCTGATCACCGAGCTGCACACAGGCCTGAGAAAACAATCGTTTCCACTCCTTAAGAGCTGGACAATGCACACACACACACACGCATGCACACACACACCAAGTTAGTCTGGAAAAAAACGACATCACAGCACGGAGACTGAGTGTAGCCAGTGTGTTAATGTTATTAATGTAGATAATCATCAGCTTCATTACATCTAATTCAAATAGCTGCTGTTTGTAAGAATATGAAGAGTGTATACACTCATGCATCAATCACAGGATAAGCTGAGTCTTTGAGCCTGCCTGTTGCAACCCTGGTTAAACCCTACAGTCAGGACAGATGTTCCTCAGGTCTGCTTGTGCCATCTGTTCCATGCACCCTCATCCAGTAGCTCATTAAAAGTTTCAGGGAGGCAGCTGATGTGAAGCAGGCCAGTGGAGAGCAGTTTAAACACAGGCACAGAGTGAAAGGACATAAATAACAGATAAAGGAAAGAGGATTTTATCAGAGATCAATAAGACAATGTGACACCTGCCAGGAACAGACTGAATATTAGGTCAAAGTGTGTGAGACCTGGAGAGTTGGGGAGCTCTGGAGTGCAGCGTGTAATTAGTGGCAGTAATTACAGCCCAGTGAAAGAGTGAGCCTTTGACCTCTGCTTCTTAAAACTTTTGACAGACCCGGGAAAATCCTTCATCATCGCACTCACCAGCTCAGCAACACAGCGGGCAACCATAACTCTGGCAAATTTAAACACAAAACGAATCCTAAAATAAGAACTGCAGCGCTGCCGCCACAAAATCACACACTGTATTTCTGCCTCTTGTTTGTCTGATCTAAACCTTTAAAGTGGCTGAGCAGCTGTCTGTGACGGGAACCTAGTGGAAAGACTGAACTCACCGGAGCCGGCGGCCAGCAGAGCCGAGGACTGCCGAAGGAAAAAACACACATGTGCTGGCTGAGAAACAAATATTTCCATTGATTTTTTTAAAGAAATGGTGACAGTTTAGAGCTAAGTCTAACAAGTCTGCAAGCAGATGCAGGTCCCCTGAACCCTATGTATCAGGGCCAACCCTCAACTTTATATATTTCTGTCTGCTCCCACTTTAATTCAGCAGCCTAGGCCTATAGCAGTATAACTAAGGGAGGGTTCAGGGTCATCTGATCCAGCCCTAACTATAAGCTTGATCAAAAAGGAAAGTTTTAAGCCTAATCTTGAAAATAGAGAGGGTGTCTGTCTCCTGAATCCAAGCTGGGAGCTGGTTCCACAGAAGAGGGGCCTGAAAGCTGAAGGCTCTGCCTCCCATTCTACTCTGAAGTATCCTAGGAACCACAAGTAAGCCAGCAGTGTGAGAGCGAAGTGCTCTATTGGGGTGATACGATACTATGAGGTCTTTGAGATAAGATGGGGCCTGATTATTCAAGACCTTGTATGTGAGGAGAAGGATTTTAAATTCTACTCTAGATTTAACAGGGAGCCAATGAAGAGAAGCCAATATGGGAGAAATCTGCTCTCTCGTTCTAGTCCCTGTCAGTACTCTAGCTGCAGCATTTTGGATCAGCTGAAGGCTTTTCAGGGAGCTTTTAGGACAGCCTGATAATAATGAATTACAGTAGTCCAGCCTAGAAGTAATAAATGCATGGATTAGTTTTTCAGCATCAGTCTGAGAAAAGATGTTTCTAATTTTATAAATATTGCACAAATGTAAAAAAGCCGTCCTACATATTTGTTTAATATGTGCATTGAAGGACATATCCTGGTCAAAAATGACTCCAAGATTTCTCACAGTGTTACTGGAGGCCAAAGTGCCTGGCTAGCTATAGGATTTTCCAGGGTGCAGAGCCGAGTCTCCAATTCAGAAAGCCTGGCCTCCAGAGCTACAGACTACATTTATTACAAGTACCGTTACTGCTAAAGGAGGCCGAGGAGTAACTAAACATGTGACACTCAGTGCGGGAAAGTGCAGGAGGGACAGGAGAGGAAGCCATGCTGCTAGTGAGTCGGCTAAGAGCTAAGCTACTAGCTGCGCTAAGCTAGCGAATTTCTAAAAACAAATAGAGTGAATAATGAGAATACTGGTGATGAAGCAAAGAGTGTGCTCTATATGAAGCAGGTGAAGATTACACTGAAATATGTAATTATCCAGATAAATCGAGGTATACAGATTAACCAGCTAACAGACACGAAAACACCACTGTGCTCCGAAACAGGAACAGGAAGTGATACAATACCGCAGTGAGAGCCAACACCAAGTGACAGCCAATAGGCAGAGAAACGAAGAAGCTGATGTCAAAGTGTGCCGTACTTGGCTTAGCGCTGATCACCACTTTCTCCCCCGAATGAGGGAAGCGGGTTTGGTCCACCATGTCCTCGCTGGATCCGAACTCAAGCACCTCCACGAAGCTCAAAGGCACGCTCCACTTCAGAAGGAACTTCTGGTCAAATGGGACATTTCCACTCCCACTCCCACTGCCATCCTGACATCTGAAAAAGAAACGATGAAACCTGCGTGATGAAGTGGCTTTGCTTCATGTTGCTGGGGCCTCTTTGGTGGGGTTGCAGGACATGAGGCCTACATGATGCAAAGGCATGAAAAAAGAATGAGTAACAGTAACGTGGAGGAGCATATAATGGAACGACACTCTCTTAGGACACACAATTTAGCACACAAAGCATCAGGTGAAGGTAAAGGGTGGCGCATACACCTCCTCTGTTCTCACACAGGCAGGTGGTTAAAGACCGATTCAGAGTTTTACACTCTCACCTGCAGCTCTGCTGGATCAAAAGGTTCAGGGCTGAACTGGCTTCAGTCAAACAGCAACACACAGTGAGAACAGGTGGTCCAAATGCTTGATTGCAGTTTGGTTTTAGTTTAGTTTTTAGTTTTACTCTAAGCTCCGAGAAGAGAAGATGCCAATAATTGAACACACTCAGCGGTGCGTTATTACATTTGTAAAATGGTGCACAGGTGACAGGCTATTGCATTGATGCATAAGTTAAAGGGAGCGCAGAGAACAGGTCCGGGTCTGGGTCACTCTTACCGGATGTTGGGCGTGGCACACATCAGCACATCGTTGAGCAGGAACAGGCGTCGCTCCTTGGTCTTGATGATTTCACCACGCTCGTTGTAGACCGTTTCCACCATGTCGTCTGAGCGGATCAAGTAGCGGCTGCCGTTACTTAGAAGCTAATGGCAGGATGATAAGTTAGGTTAATACTGTGTGAATGCACAGTGAAGGTCTCTGAGGAAAGGTTTAGCTTAGGAGGGAATGCAGACCAACACAGCACTAAGAGTTCTCATATTTCAGCTGGCAGTATTGGCTCATTTCCCCCACGTTTCCTCTCTGCTGTGAAACCTCTCATTTTGGATAGCAGTCACAAATGCATACCAGCAGCAGCTATGAGTTCCTCATACCCTTTATAAGCTCAGTCTGCCCCACGCAGGGCATGCTGCAATCATGTTTGTGCACAGATGCCAGAGTGGGTGGCTGAAGATAGACCAATAATTATACCTTGGGGGAAAGCTGGTGTTTTGTGCACATGTTGTGCTAAGCCATGCGCTAAAAATATGGCATTCATTCAGGAGAATACTTGGTGGAAATTGTGAAGCTCCAGTGTCTGATGGGACAGAGAGAAATGTCACAGCATGTGCTAAAAGAATCAGACATCAGCCAAAAACAAGGAGCGGCTGCAGTTTATGCTTCAAACTACAAACATGTGCACACAGTATCCGAGAGAGGAGCGCACACCTTGTTGAGGTAGCGTTCGTTTCATGGCCTTTGCGATGTGACGGATCTCGCAGCGCTGGTCGGCTTCTCTCTTCCTTTCATTGAGCTTCTCAGCCAGAGTCTCCAGTTCGGTCAGGGCCATCTGCAGGGGCAGGCGGTCTGAGTGACCCACAGGTGTGTTCTTCAGCATGTCCTGATGAGGATGAGAGAAACACAGCTGATTATCCACCCTGTGAAACAGCCAGCCCTGTACGACTCTCAGTCTGCATAACAGTGTCCTTTCCTCCTCTTCCATTTTCCTACATTTATATCGCACACATCCACACGAATGATGAGGATTTAAGAATTAATGCAGATCCCTGTCATGAATTATCATCCTGCTTTAAACTGCTGTACACTTAACGAAGAAAGGAGCCCAGTGTCCCACATTTTTCTACAGCAGACATTAATATAAATATGCCAGGGCAAAGGAAAGCACGTCTCCACAGAGCAACTCCCCTGCCTCCCTGTGAGTCAGAGCTTTGAAAAACAAAGCGCTAACGTTTATGAATATGGCACGCCCTCTGCTGGTGAGCACACAAACAACACTGCCCTCTGCACACTGCATTTGACCGTAAAGGAGGTTAAAGCGTGCGTTCGTTATACCTGTAGAAGCAAAATGAACTGAGGGAATCTCTGGATGGGCTTCATCATCAGCCCATACAGAGTCATCCGGTCACTGCTGGTTTCCTGACGATGCTGTGGGTGAGAAGAAGGGTTACCCTCTGTTTTAATGCAAATAGCTGCTTTTAATATCAGCAACATGGCCAGACTGAATAAACAGTACATGCTGTAGACTCTGTGTTTGTCTCTCACCTTGAGGAATTCCAGGAAAGCAGGTTTGGAGGCGCAGGTCTTCCTCACGACCGCCATTGCAGTGCTGAAGTTATTTACATACTCACTGTAGGCGTCCAGCACCATGGACTTTGAAAACTGGACATAAACACAGATGTTTCAGCACAGAGAGTACTGACATGTACTGCAGTACTGGGTATAATCCAAATCTATATACATGTATGCACAGCAGCAGCAGCATCACAAATTAAATCTCTCTACGCAGAACTTAGATTTTAAAATAAATTATCTTCATGTGCCCATTTTACATTTATACTATTTATAAATGCATATATACTATGTGCACGTATACACATATAAAAAGACACGTTTAAATCTTTAATATTAACATCTATAAACTATAATAATGCTCGACGATGCTGTGTATATCATATAAAGACTGATCGAGGGAATACTTCAGCTCACGTGTAAAGATGCTGTAATAGTTCAACAGAAAAGCACTTCAGATGTACCATCAGGGTCTCCTTCCCTCTCCTCACATATAAGAATGATTACAAACTGAAGCTGATGTCTCTAATGGAAATGAGAAACAGGTCCTTTGAAACCCTTCTTTGCTCCATCCAGACACAGACACAGGCGGGATCCACAGCGTTTACAGAAACAGGGGGTGCAGCTCCTTTAACTGGGTCACAGTGAGCTAAACCTCATCACTGGATGGAGCAGCAGGATCTGAAGCTCACTGAAAGCAGCAGCAGGTCGTTCACTCCAAGCACTTTTATATAATCTGTGCGCATGTCTGCACACCACACCAATACAGTTTGATACCGTTTATCTGCCAGTACAGAGGCAGAGTGTGTTTTCATGTTTGTCCAGGATGAATTTCATGAGTTGGTTCAGAGGTGGAGGCTGGGAAGAGGAAGAACACAGACCCGGACTCCATCCTTTCAAACTGCGAGACAGGAAGCTGTTGTTGGCGGAGGATTCACCCTTCGAGTGCCTTTCTAATTTACTGTAGTTCTGTTTTAGCAGCCGGGTGGCAGAGGAGAGAGAGCTTTTAGCTCCAGTGTTATTTGGCTAAAACAACCTTTTCCTGTGAGTTCATATCTTTGTATTTGATTCTATAAATGCTGCGTGCACTAAGGCAAAGGAAAAGGTCCAAATAAAAGCTTTTCCTCTGACGTCCTGCTGGTCTGTTATTTGAACTGTGGGACGGGTCCAGTGCTGCTCTAATGGCAGGATGTGAAACACGTGGAATAGGTGAGCAGGATCGGAGCTCTTTGGATCTGAAGTAACAGATAAAGTAAGGATGGAGTCCACACTACAAGAGAACACAGTGGGTGGTGCTCTGTGTCTCTGACATGATGCAAGATAGCAAGAAGAGAATGATTCTGTCTGTGCTGCACGCAGCAGCATAAAGGCAGTCCTGAACTGGCTTTAAAAATCAGACTCACCGAAAAATCAGACTTACCGAAGCTACGAAGACATCCCCAATCATCTCCAGGCTGTCCCACTCGGCCACACGGCTTGCCAGGGCGATCTGGAACAGGAAGTGGCACTGCAGGATCTCACGCACACGATAGAAAGTCATCTTCAGTTTCCTGTCACTCAGCAGTCTGGGCTCAATCTGGGACAGGGGCTTCTCATATTGCTAATAAAGGAGACGATATTATCTGTAATAAGATACACTTCAAATCAAAATTGGCAATCGTTGCAACCGTACTTGCGTACCTCTAAAATCCTCTTGAGTGCTTCAAGATAATTCTTCTCACTTTCCAGTATGGACCCCAGAATGCATCGTCTCACCAGCTGTGGGAACAGAGGTTTCCTTTACCAGCTGATTCAAAGTGTTCCACAAATCATGCTCAGCGTTAGCGGGAGGGTTAATTACCTGTTGCTGTGAAAGACCCTGCGGTGCTGGACATAGTACAGGCTCAACATTAAAACAGTCCACCTCAATGAAGAGTCTAGACTCCTCATCCTCAAAACAGGCTGACTTCTCTAAAAGATTAGAAAAACCCAATAATGAACGTCTTGGAGTTGGAGTTGAAGCTCAGCTGTATTTTAGGGGTTACCCACCGTGACAGAAGGACTTGGTTTTGATGAAAGAGCGTCCTTTCTTCACTGCAGCTTTGGTTTTCTCAAGGCCATCTTTGGTCCCTTCCTTGGCTGCCTTCACCAGCTTTTGCATCTTCGATGAGACAAAATACTCCATTACTAATGTTTCAAGAGTAACAGAAAGTATTTTTACTAGTTTAGTCTGTCTAAACCTACAGCTCAAAGGCGACTGAGCCGATCTACCCAGGACAGGAGCAGTGTTAGAGCAGGGATGAAGACATCAGAGGAGCAGAACACAGAAACTGGGACATCAGCTGAAATGATGCTTTTATGCAAACACTGAGACAGGTCTGAATGTCACAGACACTTTCTGTGGTCTGTGATACAAAAACCAGTTTCAGCTGCTTTGGACATGAAATAAGAAATCTGGTGTCCCAGTTTACTGCAGAATAAACAAACGCTGCTTTGAAACAGCTTCCAACCTCCAACACACGAGCACACAGACGGGTCAGTGTGGCAGAAAGGGATGCAAAGGAACTGCTGACACCATCACCACCACCACCACTATCACCACCACCACCACTCACCATCACCACCAACACCACCATCACCATCACTCCCTCCACCATCACTCCCCACCACCACCACCACCATCACCACCACCACCACCATCACCACCACTCCCATCACCATCACCACCATCACCATCCCTCCACCATCACCACCACTCCCTCCACCACCATCACCATCACCACCACTCCACACCACCATCACCACCACCACCATTCCCACCACCACCACACATCATCACCACCACTCCCACCACAACCATCACCACCACTCCCACCACCACACCACACCACCACCACCATTCCCACCACCACCACCACCATCACCACAACAATCACCACCATAACCACCACACATATCACCACCATAACCACCACCACCATCACCACCACAATCACCACCATAACCACAACAATCACCACCACTCCCACCACCACCACCATCACAACAACAATCACCACCATCACCACCACTCCCACCACCACCACCATCACCACCACCACTCCCAGGTCATTCAGGTCAGAGCAGGATGAAGTTACCGAGTCAGGGACAAGATGCCCAGAGTAGGGTTAGGCAGACTGAGTGTGAGGGGTTGGGACTACTTTAGCTAGCACAAACACATGAGGGGAGCCTCAGCTAGTTTACCTTTTGCTCGTGTTTCTGTTTTAACTGCTGCAGCTCTACCGTTCCCACTGTATTTGCCATTAGATCTTTCATCTTTTTCTCATAGTGTTCTTTCAAGCGTGTCAGATCTTGAGAGAGCTAAACAAAAGCAGAGCAAGCGTTACTGGTTATGGTTTTGGAATGAGCTCGCACCTCAGAGTCCCACCAAATTCGCTTTAATGTCAGGGTGATGGTTTTAGATAAAGTGATTCTGAATTCTCAAAACCACAAACCAAAACATCCCAGAGTGCAGGAAGCTGACTACAAGCCAGAATATCCACTTTCAGATGTGCAGAAGTAAACAGGCTGCATCAAAGTGTGCATTGCTGTAAACGTGAAAGAATGAGCAACAAAAAGCTTTTCAACCCAGAAATGTAAAGTACACTTTCATAAACTATATGAAAGACACACTATATCATCTCCTCTGCATGAAAGTGGCTGTGCAGAATGCACTTTTTAACAGGCTGACAGGAATGGAAATGTCACTGTTATACACACATGGGTCTTCCTCTGGGGCGGCTTTCCTCTCATGAAGGCGTGGGGCAGGCCATTCTCAGGGCGACCCTCCCCATCACTGGCTTCATCATAGCTTTCAAACTCACTGGAGCTCCAGCCATTGTCGAGGGAGCTGCTGCAGCCACCCTCCTCACCGAGCTCCACGTCATCATAGATCATCTCATCTGGATCTGCATGAGTGAGAAGGATTTACAGTAACACAGTGACTTAGACACACCACAGTTCAATTAAATCAGTAGTATAAACTGAACTTTAACACATTAACACAGTAACATGTCACTGAATAATTATAATATCTCATTAATATCGATTAATAATACTTTTTTAATAAACAACGGTGGTGTTTCTGAGCTTAAACAAGTCAAATGCAGGTTTAAAAAGACACGAAGCCAGAGTGGAGCAGGCGGATCTGCTTCAGGCTAAAAACAGGAAGCTTCATACTGACCGTGTGGAATGACAGAATGAGAAACAAACCTGTGTTGGAGTCAGAGTTTTCTCGGCACGTCATCATAAATCACCTCATCTGGATCTGAAGAACACGACAAACATTTGCATCGTTTTTACACATCGCATAACGCGGCCGTTCACACAACAGCCAGGATGCGACGCAGGGGAGAGCTAAAAGAAAGGCGCACACAAGGCTGTGCTTCCTCAAAAGAACAAGGAAGGAAGTGTCTGGGAATTCAGTTGTGTCAAAAGACGTTTAAAAAAGATAACAGTATCCTGCAGGCATGCCCCGAGAGTGCAGTAACTCGGATTTCTTTCCTTACTTTCCATCCACGCAGTGTTGGCAGGATCTGATGCCCATTTTGCCAACGCGTCCTCTTCTCTAATGGGTGGATACTCGTCACTGAAAACACTTGAGACACATTCAAAAACACATTTTAAGTCTACAGATATGGATCTTCACTCTCAGTCTACAGTCGTGATGCCAGGAAATGATTATTTCATGTTCACAGTAAGACGCTGAGCTATGCATTACCAGTCGTAGGGCTGGGAGCCATTTACGTGACACACTAATCAAACCTGTAAATGCACTCAGTGTTCAGCGTAAACAGGCTCTGGATGTGTAGTATGGGACTCACCTGTCGGCACAGGTGTTTCCAGTCGCAGCCGGGGCCACTGCAGGAGGAACGGGACAAACTTTACACACAGCACAGCCCAAAACAACACGGATAATATTAAAAGCATGCTGGGAATTCTGCAGCAATTGCTTTCCTAATAAAAATTGCCATCATCGATATTTTTATGAAATCAGCACACTGCACATCGCATTAACTTTTCACACACGCCACCAGGGGTCACTGATATTTCTGTGCAAAATGTAATCTGGATTTTTTTCCTGTAAATGTGCTTCCATAAAACTGAATTGGAAATGCCTTCTGTGTGCTTCTGTTTTCCTTGGAACATGTCATAACTGCAGCTAAATGGCTTCACTATGTGCATCACAGGCTTTTATCAGAAGGCTCTGACAAAAACAAAGCTGCAGCTACATCATTACACTTTCTAAAATCTTAAAAGCAAAAGTCTTTCAGCGTGGTGTGACCTTGCTGAGATAATTACACAGTAATTAAGCTCCTGGCACTGCCAGGCCACAAGCTTGGACTCAGTTACTGCAAGATTTCAGAGAAACCGGAAATCCTCACAGCCAGCACAGATCTTTGGGGAGGGCTAAATTTAGTCCCTACTTCCTTGTGGCAAGGCTTCAGGAAAGAAGAAAGGGCAGGGGACAGAAGCAGCTGACACAGCATCGCTGCATTTCTACAGATCTGAGCTCAGAGCTGAACAGCAGCTTCACAGCTCGGGAGCGTTCGGGTACGGATATTTCAAAATGAACCTTGATCAGCATTTCATCCTTATTTTAACAGCGTGCCCTCCCCCGGTGCTTGTCCCATTTACCATCTTCATCTACGGAGAGATGTCGTATGATGACGGGTGTGGTGTAAGCGGGTGTGATGAGCGGTACACCGGAGGGGGTTGCATAGCCACATGGCACAGGCACCGAGTATCCCGAAGTGATGCCAGCAGGGCTGCTGTGGGGATCCCTGGCCTTCTCCCTCTCCGTCTTTGGGCTCCACCAGTGAGAGGGCGGGAGAGGCGGGGCCATGCTGCTGGAAGGAAGTGATGTCAATCACAGAGTAGGGGTTGACTTTGCCCTGGGAGGAGGCGCTGGGGACGATCTGTGGAGGGTGAGCGTCACTGACGGATACACTCTGGACTTCGCTGCCTGCTGAGGGAACGATTACACATTATTACTAATAGAATTACATTAAGAAGTGCTGCACCACAAATGATTGATCTGAATATATATGTACCAGACGACTATAGACCTAAAAATGTCCTTATGCACTTTATTATTTAAACACCTACATTCACCAGACACTTCATTAGGTACACCCTGCTAGTATCATCTGGACCCTTTTGCCTTCGGAGCTGCATTAATTCCTCATGGCATAGATTCATCAGCGTGCTCGAAACATTCCTCAGAGAGTTTGGTTCATATTGTCATGACAGCATCACAGTTGCTGCGGATGTGCTGGCTGCATCCATGATGTGAAGCTCCTGTTCCACCGCATCCCAAAGGTGCTGTATTGGACTGAGACCTGGTGACTGTGGAGGCCGTCTGAGTGCGGTAAACTCACTGTGATGTTCAGAGAACCAGTTTGAGACGGTCTGAGCTCTGTGCCATTATCCTGCTGGAAGCAGCCATCAGTTGATGGTACGGGGATGGGCATGGTCAGGTGGGCTGTGGTGTTTAAATGACGCTCAGGTAAAGAGCACAAAGTGTGCCAAGGAAATATCCCCACACCATCACACCACCACCATCAGCCTGAACAGCTGATACAGGGCGGGATGGATCCAAGCTTACATGTTGTTTACAGCAAATTCTGACCCTACCATCTGAACGTCAGCAAAAATCAAAACTCATCAGACCAGGAAATTGTGTGAACTATAGCCACAGGTTCCTGTTCTTAGCGGACAGGAGCAGCACCTGGTGTGATCTCCTGCAGGGTTGAGGTGTTGCATTCAGACATGCTCTTCTGCACACCTTGGGTGTGACTTAGTACTGCCTTCCTATCAGCTCGAAGCAGTCTGGCCTTTCTCCTCTGACTTCTGGCATCAACGAGACATTTTCTCCCAGAAGACTTAAACGCTCACAGGGGAACAGCTGTGGCTCAGGAGGTCGAACAGGTCATTTACTAATGGGAGGGTTGGTGGTTTGATCCCTGGCTCCTCTAGTCTGCATATCAAAGTATCCTGAACCCAGAACCTTGCCCCCGATGCATCCACTGGAGTGTGAGTCAATGTCAGACTTAGAAAGTTCTTGGAGTGAAAGTGCCAGTCCAGCTCACCGGATGTTTCCTCTTTCTCAGACTGTTCTCTGTAAACCGGCGAGATGGTCATGTGGAAAGATCCCAGCAGATCACCTTCAGAGTCACTTCCACCACCGTTCTGATGCTCAGTGTAAACTTCAGCAGGCCATCTTCACCATGTCTACATCACTGAGTGTGCTGAGCTGCTGCCGTGCAGATATTTGTGTTGATGAGCGGTTGAATGTATGTACCTAATAAAGTGGCTGTATATTATTTTACTGATTATTTGTATGAAATTGGATCTTTTCTCTGCTCTCTAAGCTCTCACTGGGGTCACCTTCCCAAACTGGCTGCTCTGGTTTTTATGCACTCTGGTTAGAACTCCCAGTTTAGGTTGCAACCTAAATGGGGGAACACGGGCTGCACTAAAAGACTGATCTTGCATCCCTTATGAGGGCAGATGATGCAGTGGGAGCATCTCTTCACTACAAAACTTCAGAATGAGTGAGAATAAGCAGAGCCCAGCCCTGCTGCCACCGTCATGCCGTTCATTGATAGAAGCCAGGACATCTCCAGCTACGGGCAGCCAGATATATGAGGTGCCATGAGAGCGACAGACTGCCCCGCTTTATGATCTCACTTTAGCTTGAGCTGAAGGGGCGGGATCAGAGCCAGATAAAGGTACACAGAACATGACGTGGGAATGCAGAGAATTTCTGTCACTGCCCAAAAAAAACCCAAACACATACTGGAGGCATTGTTTGATTCAGCTTCAGCTGGAAGGACTCTCTGTCCTAGGGAAAGGCTGAAATGGGTCCAAACACCCTCACACGCCTGGAGCCAACAATAAGATGTCAACACTTCTGGACTGCATACCTGCTGTTCCAGGATGTGTCTCTTTGTCATCATCCAGGAGAGGGGCTGGAGGTGGAGGTGGTGGTAAATCTTTCTCCCTGTCATCAGTCCCCTCAGCAGCAGATGTCCCTTCAGCTTTTGCCGCTACACCACCTGCTGTGGCCACTGTTCCATCTGCTGCTGATGGAGCTGTGCTAGAAGGTGCCGGGGAGTCTCCGATGGGGAGAAGGCTGTTTACAGTACAGTCCGTGCTCTGATCCCCGCTGACGGGAGCCAGAGGAGGCGCGAGTGCAGGAGGTGGGCAAGCAGCCTCAGGGATGTCATCACCGCTGTCGTCAAAATCGAAGGGTTCCCCCTCATCCCCATCACCTGCCAACACTGGACAGAGACGTTTCAGGAACATTAATATTCAGATTCAGGGAATACACACAGAAGAGCTGGGTGGTTGTTACTATTGCACTAGCTATCCCTTTGTTATCGTATTAAAATGCATAACTTGGCGGTGACAGACACACTAATCATACATGCAGAGTTCACCAATCTGACCTAAGCACTTCTTGACTGCATGATAATCAACAGTAGCAATATTTAAAGTGGTGTTTTAACATCTGGAGCACAGCGGGTGGTGGTGAAGGCGTCCTGGCCTGACACAGACTCTGGGTGGCTTTTTTACATTTACAGGACTGAGCCTCATACAGACTTCTAATTAAGGGTGGGGTCAACTTTCTTATACAAGTGTTTACGTGGAGGATTGGCACCAAAGCAGCACGTGCACTGCTTTTACAGCAAAAACAAACTAGGGCAGACCTACAACACGCAGCTTCACATCAGAGAGCTCGGCTGACAGAGACAGGAAGGAAACTACAAATATCTTTCCACTTTCCACACTGCAATTAGGCCGGCAGGAAAGGGAGCCGTTCCTCCCTTCAGTGAGGACCACAGCCGGAGTTGATGCATTATTTCTGGTCTGATGAATAAAATGTGGGCCTGAGTTTTAGGAATGCACAGGCTCAACCTTCATTAGCGGGCTTCATGATCTGGTCCTAAGATGGATAAAGACAGCATGTCGGGATCAATAACTGGAGCAGTGAGAGAAAAAGAGTTGGTGAGAGCATTAGGTAATAATTTAGCAGGCTTCACGGAGCCTCTGCTCAGTAATGGGAGCCAGCATCCTGAAGGGTTTCTGAGAATGATGCTCCGCCTCACGATCGCAGCGCTGCTCTTGAATACCACACATTCTTTGTGATCACATCGATTCACGGCCGGCTCGGCTCACTCGCGGTCTGTTTTAGATCGCTCGCATCAACTTGCATCACTTCCTGTGTGGCACGCACAGCCCCGCAGCTGGGAGAGCGTTAGACCGAAGATCTAAAAGTCCCAGGTTCGATCCCGGGTTTCAGCGTGCTCGCTGTCTTTGCGACCCCGGTTGGGCCTCCTCTCGCCCTCTGACACTATTTTATTCGATGCTGTCTTCATGTTTAATTTCCCACGTTTACACTGATGTCCTAGATCGCTGTATGGTTGCTGTTCACACACAGATCACCGGTCCAGGCTGTGACCACGTGAGGCCTGAAACCTCCTATAGCAAACTCCATTACTTTGAAGCACACGGCTGCATTCACCTCAGGCTTTGACGGGCAGTCGTGCCTGCGTGTGAGAGAACAGTCTGTGACTAATGCTCCGGGGCGACTTTGTGAACCCACGTCCACCTGCACCCGCGGCTGATGGTGCAAAGAGCGAGCCTGGGAACGGAGATGCTATCTGTCCTTTTTCCATCTTTGCGGGACGTGGTGAAAAAGCACGGACGGCCTGCTGACGGCCTTTGGAAATAATGGAAAGTAGGATATATGTTCACATGCTAATAATTACATGAATCTGCATTTTGGTTTCCTCGCTGTGACATCAAAGTGAAACACTCCACTGTGCCAGAGTGGAGTTCATTTGATTGGATTTTGCCGGAGCATTAATCATGACTGGCTGTTCAATAGTACATCTGCAACTGTGGGCAGAGGAGGTCATTGATAGCTGCTCACTGAGTGGGCATGCATGCCAACAGCTTAATTACAGACTGTACAGGCACACGTGATACTCGTCAGACTTCAGCTCCTCTGAATTCCTAAACGGGAAATAAAATCTTTGCTTTGGAGTGTTTCCTTCAACTTTCTGGTCCAGTAAAAATGCAAAGATCATGGAGATATAGATGCAAATGTGACAAGGATGCTAGCTGTGGTATCTATTGTCAATTCACACTGACAGTATGGATGTTGTTCTCAGGACCCCTCAGCTCCATAATGGTCTACTCAAATGAGTCCCTGCTCCTGCATCGCCCCAGCAGCAAAGCGAGCGAGCGGCCAGCTGGAGACGAAGCATTTCTCCGGCCTGCGTCTGTCCCCCGAGGCTTTGTGTGTCTGTGTGTGTGCGCCGATGCATCAGTATTCTGCCTCACACTGGAGCACATTGTCTGCTATTCACAGCAGCGCAGCACATTTTACTCTCCTCACTCCCTCATTCCTCTGCCCACGCTCTCGACGGCAGCAGAGGAGCGGAGGAGAGGAATCCGTGCTGCTTACAGCCTCAGCAACCTGAGCGAAGGATCCAACCATAAAATGACCTACAGAAGTTTTCAGGTGATTCTACGGACTGAAACCTTTAATCTATTAAAAATAAAGTTTCCACATTTAGATTAGAGGGGCCGTGTTCATTCTCTTTCTGTCATATATGAACCAGCTGTGGAAGTTTCCAACGATGCCTGAGAGGCAGAGATCTGTTTTTCCTCGATGGTGTCAAAGAGAAGGGATATCCTCAGTATGGTCAAACCTCTGCCTGTAACCACAGAAGCCCCGCCCACCTGCCTTTCAAACCGTTTGTTTACAAGGGACAGCCAATCAGAAGGAAGCTGGCTAACGGGGGTGTTTGGCACAGAGGATAAAAGGAAAGGCTGCAGTACATGATAAACAATTACTATTTTGAACTGTAGATGATGAACAAAGAATAAAAATCTGGAGCTAATAATAAAGACATCAGACCCACTTCAAAGGCCCAAAAGGTTTAAAGTAACTAATGTTTTATTTCAGATTAGCCTGAATTTATCACTGAATGATTGAAGTATACTTCACATTACTAAAATAGTGATAACAGTTTAATAAACAGTTCAAATCCAAAGACATTTGAAGACCAACTGAGACGTGGAAACAGAAACATAATAATTATTAAAAGCTCGTGGTTTTGCCTGTTTTCTCGTCTCTGTGCTATTTTGCTGCTTTGAATAGTTAATGGTCTGAGAATTTCTGACTCCTTTTGTTTGCCGTGCTGCACCTCGAGGCGACTGCTTCCTGTGATTTGGAGCTATATGAATAAAACAGAATATTGCACCTCAAAAAGCTGTCAGCTGCACGGGCATCAAACCCACATCCGTGCCATCATTAGTGCCACAGTCAAAGCAACTGAGCTAACCAGGACTTTCCACCATGTTTACCACTTTGCTTCATAAAAGAAGTGGAGCCATGCACATCACACATGAAGGACAGAGATTTGTTGGCTTTACTTTCAGGAGGTGGGGGAGGGAAGTCTTCCATGTCCATGCTTACGGCTCTTCTCCTGCTAAAGCTCTTCAGACAGCAGCACGCGGGGCATCGACTACACCAACACACGCTCCTAAAGGAAAAAGGACAAATGTCAAAACAGGTTTATGTGAGCACGTTTGATACAAACTATTTCCAAATTAATTAAGCAAAAAACGAAGGAGGTAGGCGTTTCTGACTCAGGGTGTGTGAGCCGCTCAGTCCACAAAGGGCCAAACACTTATTATTCAGTGTGACTTAATCAAAGCAGCAGACGCAGCGTGGTCGCGTTGTCGTACCTTTTGTCTCAGCATCTGAATCTGAACCAAAGCTAATTCAGAGGAAGTGAAAAGAAAAAGACGCTGTTGTAGAGCTCCCGGGGAGGGCTGACACCAGCATGTGTTGAAGTGTGCCGTACACGCTGAAGGTGTTTGTGTGTAACATCAGCCTCAGCTGCCACTATAATGGACAAATCGCACCCTGCTGAGTGTGCTTTATGGGGCTGTGCAGCTGAAACCAAGTCCATTCAGATCAGGATGTTTAGACCTGAACTCAGAGTCATCACGGATCCTTTCTTTGGTGCGCAAACACCAGCAGAATACGTGACATGAGCACCTTTGAGCCAGTCCAGAAAAAACGCTCTCGTGTTGATCAGACGAGTTACTTTAATGCTACAGGGTATGAAATACATGCTGCCCGAGCAGGCTATCACATGTCTGAGGAGTCAGTGTGCAAAGGTCAGTTACGGCCTCAAAGAGCAATTAGCAGCATTCTGGTCCAGACAGGTCTTATTAGCACGCTGAGGCAGGAGACCTCTGGACCTGCACGGGCACAAGAGGCATCGCATTCCTCAGGAGCACTTCGTTTGCTGATGTGCAACTTCGATCCAAAGGGGACGGTTTCTGTCCGACTTCTCTACCAGCACGTTGGGTTATTTCCAGACATCCTGAGCACACTAATGTGCACAAGCACAGATGACAGTGTCATGACATCAGGCTATGGCATAAAGCAGCCATTGTTGTGGTGTGTGTGCACCATTCTCTATCCATGCATCCATCTGCACAGCCAACATAAGTTCACAGCAGTCTACATCTGAGTAAGACCGAAGAACAGAAAACAAGGGCAGCTCACTCTGACTGTCAAAGATGGTTTTGTCTAGAAATCATGTGAAATCCTGGGCGTCTTTGGCCTCCGCTGGATTCACTGGGCACAAAGCCACGTACAGGGCTGGCGTGGCTAACAGTGCTAACAGAGCCAGGTAGACTGAGCCTGAGGAGACACCAGCCTTCATAACTGAGAGGGGTGCACAGAAGCAGCTACAGCATTAACATATTTACATCTTTAGGCTGTACTGTATCCACAGCACAGTGTTCATCATGGGATGGCCAAGTCTCAAGTTTCAGTGGCATCAGGCAGGTTAAGGTCTCCCATGTGACCAAACTGAAAAAGCCTAAGGATGCTTCGAGAGTCCACTCTGCTTTCAGTTAGTCTCGTTTCAGCAAACTAAAATGTTTCTAGTCAGTCAGTCCACTATAATAACCCTGCTGTGATGTGGCTGAAGCAGGTAACTACATGACCGGCATGCCGGCACATTTTAAAGTGAGGGACTGTCAGCCTAACCCAAACAGCAGCTTCAAAGGGTGACTCATCTCTCCCGGTGAAAGCATTGTTCCAGGTTTGGGAAAGCAGGAAAAGGATGCAAAGGATGGGAAAAGAACCAAAATATGTTTTTCTTGATCCAGAGGCACAGGAGAGAAAAAAAAGACATAACGAAATCTGTTTTGTGAGTGAAGCAGTTTCTTTTCTCGTGTTTCTGTTGGAACATCCATGAGTGAAGCTGCAGAAATAAAACCTTTCTCACCCCTCTTTGAAAGCAGGCTGCAGATTCCTGCGTTCCTCTCTGCTCCTATAATTACTCCGATTTGGGTCTTTTTACTTGCTTTTGGAAGAAAACTAAACACACTTCCAAATTACATCCTGCTCTGCTTGCGGTGTAGCGTGACTTCACATGTGGTCTTCACCAAACGAGTGCCTGTCTCACCCTGTGAAGATGACCTATACCTGACAAAAACACTCCTGCAGCTTCTCTAACTGCAAACAGAAACCACTGGGACAACAGAAGCAGGCAGCTGAGCATGTGTAGCAAATGTATTCATTTTAATTGTGCTGCTAATCTATTCAGTGTTTACTTAAAAGGCACTGACATATCTAAGAGCAATGATTTAAGACAGCAGAAGAAGGAAGACAGCAGAAAGGTAAAATCATCTCCACAGTTGATGACACACTCGGCTGAGCGTGTCATTACACGCTGGGACGGCTGAGCAATGCTCCGCACACAGGAAAACACTCACACGGCTTGCAGTGTAATGCAGACAATTTGCTCACCTGTGTCTTCCTAATGACCCACACATGCTAAAGAACAAACAACACGTGTGTGTCAACAGATTCACTGTGACCCACGTTCAGTCACACAGAACTGATGCCTGTAGTGTTGCAAAGTTCTCGATCTTTAATCGAGGGGTTATCATAGATTATTTTACTTCCTTGCTGGGTCGCTGGTTAGGGCTGGGTTTTGTTTTAGTCACGTGCTAAACAGACACATTTTTAGAAACTAGAAGGTGAGACAAATTAAATATGTTCATGCTGATGTTGCAGTTTTTCCATTAAAACATGACCGTTTCCTTGTTTCCAAGTAGGATTTAAATAACACACTGAGCTGCCCCAAACACCTCACCATTCATGCTGAGAGCTAAAGCTTAGCAAGAGGTCTTCGGCCGAGTCTTCTAGTGCACACTCACTGACATTCCACACACAAGCTGAAAGTCATAAAGAAAGGCCCGGGGGAGTGGGTGCTGAGTGAGACAGGGGCTCTGCTATGGGTGTTTGTCTTTGGCTCTGCAGCTCTTTACTGGGCAGAGCATCCTCCTGTTAGGAGGACATCAATCAGATGTGTTCTGCCTGCAGAGTGGACGATGGTCTTAACAAAGCACTGTAATGTGTTTGTGGGGGAGTTCAGGGGAGGACTGCAGCAAGCTTTTCATAATCAGAATTCAAGAGCTCAATAGTAAGAGCATGGCTATGAATGGGTCAGATTTTTGTTTGTGCTTCTCAGGTTCTCACAGGGATTGCAGACCACGCATCCTTTGCATTCTCGTTAACGCAGTTTTAACGGAGCGTACTGATATTTTGTGCAGCTCGGTAACAAAGTGATGTGCATCCAGTGGTTGTCTGCTGTGTGTATGCAACTGACAGCATGGTTTCTGGGCCAGCCAGCCTTGACAACACACCCCACACAACAAACTGGGTGGGCACACTGACTCTCGGCCAGTGGAAGCTTCAGATCAGATCTGCAATGGAACAAAGGAAATTCATAGACATATATCACTACCACAGTAAAGCAAGCAGTCCTCCTTATTGTTCCAGTGGCGACAAAAGTCTCCCAGTGCAGTGTTTACTCCTCTCCCATTAATACAACCTCCCCTCAGAGCACTGATAAACCCACTCAGGATTACTCTGCTGTTCCCCATCAGCTTCTTATAGTTATAAATGTAACGACAGTCGATTATAGGGAATGCACATCAATAATCAGATGCACAGGGCTGATTACAGGCATGATCTATCGGCATGTGAGGATGCTAACCTACCACTGTGATGGTGGGTAAAGATCACATTACCCCACAGTATACCCATAATGATGTATTACTCTGTAATGTAGTATGTATGAGGCAGATTCTGTTTTTAATCATGTGAAAGGCAAACACTGACGTGGCCCTGCCAGCCTGGGAATCGCTGAACACAACATAAGACGAGGGCTCCACAATATTTCAAACTTGGTGTCCATTTGAAGACGGCAACGTCTTGGCTGTCACCCTTAACTGTCTCCACCCACCCAGTGAGCCACACCAAAGCTCCGAGAAGCCAACATGTCACCAGGAATGCACTATTTAGTGAGTGGTGATGAGCGGCGGATAAGCAGCCGCTCTAAAGCGCTTTTGTTAACTGGCTGGATTTCAGCTCTGAAGGAATTTTAATGTGAATAGAGCGACTCAATCAGATTACAATAAATGACCACAGGAAACCACACCATTCTCAGTCATCAGAGCAGCTGCTTATGCGCTGACTTGAAAAGGGTGGAAACCATTTCTGAAGCCAACATTACCAGCGACTCTTAGCTTTACTCATCCTCAGGCAGAGTCCTGAGCGTCAGCTCCATTCAGACGGCACGGTGCTATCATGCAGAGGATGGTAAC